>JAPCYS010002859.1:0-102978 GCA_028641055.1 Alopecurus myosuroides
AAAAGTCAATGCCTTCTAATGACCCACAAGTATAGGGGAACGCAACATTCTTCAAGGGAAGTAAAACCCAAATTTATTGATTCGACACAAGGGGAGCCAAAGAATATTTATTAGACTTAAAAACTGAGTTGTAAATTCAGGTGCACATGAGTAGACTTGCTTGCAAAAATTTATCAGTGCTAACAGTTTTATAGAAGAAGTAGTAGTAAAATAAAAGTAGGAGTAAAATAGTAACAGAAGTAGCAATCGCGGAAAACAGCAGGATGGGAGTACCGTAGTCATAGAGGGAATGGATGAACGGGCGTTGCATAGATAACAAAGGTCATTTAATAAAAATAACGTGGGCATTGCAGATAATAATAATAAACAATACAAGTTCTAGGTTAACCATAGGCATGTGTTCCAATATAGTGGTACGTGCTCGCAATGAGAAACTGCACAACATCTTTTATCCTACCAGCCCGTGGCAGCGGGGCCTCTAGGGAAAGCACTGGAGAAAAGCATTAACACGCTGTGAACACATGTGATCCTCACATACAACCATCCCCTCCGGTTGTCGCAATTTATGTCACTTTGGGGCCTCAGGTTCCGGACAACAATATGTGTAACAACTTTCAGGTATGATAAGAAACATAATTATACTCATGAAAAAATAACATGCTCAGAGCTGAAATCATGGAACTCGGCCCCTAGTGACAAGCATTAAGCATAACAAGTTGCAACAACGGTAGAAAACACTATCAATGGATACTATGAACTATGCCCTAACAATCTCGCATTATTACATGATCAATCTCATCTAATCCCTTCTGTCCCTCTCATCCTACATCGGGGTTTACTCACACATGGACGGGGTAATCATGGATGGTTGATGGAGAAGGAGTGGCGGTTTCGATGGCGGTGATCTCCTTCGAATCCCCGTCCTGGCAGGGTGCCAGAATAGGAACTTCGGGTCCCCGAATTGAGTTTCGGAGTGGCAGCGGCGATGTGTTGTGTTTCTGTGAAATATGATGAACTCCCTCGCATTTTAGGTTTACGGGGCATAATTAGTCGAAAGGGGAGTCCGAGGGGGTGCATAAGGTCCCACAACACCAGGCGGCGCGTCCTAGGGGGCGCGCCCAGGAGTGGTTTGGCCCCTACCGGCCCCTCTCCGGGTCTCCTTTTGGCTCTCAGGGTCTTCTGGTGATATAACCCCAATGGGGTCTTTTCTGGGCATTTTCCCGAAAGTTGGTTTTTCTGCATAAAAATGAAACACCAAAGTAATTTTTCTGAAAACGGTGTTAGTCCGTGTTAGTGGTATCCAAAACTTACAAATTTAGAGGGAAACCATAAGAAAAGTGTTGGGAAAAGGAGATACGTTTTGGACGTGTCAACTCCCCCCAAGCTTAGCTTATTGCTTGTCCTCAAGCAATTCAGTGACAACTGAGTGCGATAAAAAACTTTTACGAACACATTTGTTTCATATGATGTGAATACACTCGCTATATGATCAGGTCCTTAGGTAATTCATAATAAGATGCATGTAAGATAAAAGTCACCTAGCAGTTATGCAAAATACAAAGAGATACCAACAAACTAATAATAGATAACAAGAAGTATATCAATCTGCCGGATTGCAATGCTCATAATAGGGTATGATAAGGTGTACTCGCTTTCCCTTAATAATCGATCAAAACATAAATGTTAGGGCACCTCTGAAGTTCAAATGAAGATTAGAAATAAAGATGTCAAAGATACGAGCATCTAAGTTATACCACAATTAACCGTGTTCTAGCACAAGCACATTACACTAAGAATAACAGCCATGCTCTCAAGAAGGTGCATAAAGTGAGAAGGTGAAGACTCAACATAAAAGTAAAAAAGAAAGGCCCTTCGCAGAGGGAAGCATGGATCACTCATGTGCTAGAGCTTTTATTTTAGTAAACAAAGGTATAAAATGTTCTTTTAGAGAGGTGTATGCTTATGTCAATGAATGGTAAACAGAAAATACAGTACGCCACAAGCCAACTAGATTTCACAAAAGAAGCTCCCATTTGAAGGATGCAACTAGTGAAGAAGGTAATCGCTCTTTCTCTTTTATTTACAGAATTATGCTTTGACTGATAAATCAAGGGAAAAATAGTGAAGATAATTTGTTGTATTAATTTGGGGCTGGGCACCTGATGCCTGTGAAATGCATACATGAACTTTGCATGTTATTACTTGTTTTTCCTACATATTAGCAACTTATATTCATGTTTTATAATGATTTGGGGGATTTTCTGAACAATCCCCCTTCTTTTGGTTCTAACCCTGTTTTTCCAGAAAACGTACTTTTTAGTGTTTCAGACTTTCCGGGAGCTTCGGGACTCCAAAAAGGGCAAGGCCAAAGAGCACGGTTCAGAATTTTCGATACGAAGACCATGGGCCAAATTAGAGGGAAAAAAGGCCAACCAGGTGGCAAAGAGGACCCTCCACGCGGCTAGATTCCTTGGCCGCGTGAGAGGCCCCCTTTTTGACCCCGTGGCTCCGATGCCATCGATCTTTCTTCTCCCGAGTGTCTCGTGACCTAAAAATGACTATATAAAGGGTCCCCTGGCCTTTTCGAGGAGGACGCGGCACCGAGAGACGAAACCACGAAACAGAGAGACAGAAGGCTGCCGCCGGAGAAGATCGGAGGGGGGAAACACCGCCGGGATCACCTCCGGAGGGTCCACCCCCCTCCGGCGTGTTCATCATCAACATCTACAGCAAGATCAGCTCCATCTCTCCACTGTTCTCTTGGCAAACACGATGTATGATGCAATACTATATTCCCTTGATGTATTGTTTCTCCCCGTCTATGTTTGAGTAGTGAATTGTTCTTGGCAATGGTGAAATAGTTCGTTGATTGGTTGCATACAAGTTTGTTATCTTTTATGATTGTCTTTATGTACAATATATGAGAGCACGCATATGTTGGGGAATGCATGTAAGGTGATCACCGGTAGCATAATGGAGTGGTGGTTACTTGGGAGTGCAGTAACCTGAGACCGAGCCACAAAGTTATGTTATTGGGGGATATATATAGGGGACCTTAGAACGTAAGTCTATGGTGGGACTTTATGTCTTAATCAATCTTGTGCAGTCATTTACTTGGCCACATGATCCAACATAAGGGGTTGTAGATCATTTAGTTGACTATACCTATTCATGGCTCCTTCCTAGAAGAAACAAATAAGACTAAAACATGTGCTTCACTAATTGTGACAACCACACGAACGAAACACCTATTGCTAGTACACTTGCTCCCTTGAGATACTTGAGATATTAGTTGCTTGCTACTTGTGAAACTTGCTTAGAAACTTGCTTTAGGATTAGTTCCATTTTAAACTTGCTTCACTAGTTACTAGACAAACCACACTCCACGTCACTTGCTTTTAATTAGTTAGTTCCTTTTAGTCAAACTTATTGCTTTGCATAAACAGCCATATAAAAGGGTTATAGGGCTTTAGAGCTCAGCTCCTCATGGGATCGACACTCAAATACTTATCAAAAGGTACTACAATTGATCTCCTGCACTTGGGAGTCATCAAGCACTTTTTTGGCGCTGTTGCCGGGGAGCGTTGTGCTAAGCTTTTATTCTTGTTTGCATTGCATACTAACATATAAACCTAAAACACAAAAAAAAATATAAAATGGAAAACAACCAAACAATTTTGAACTATATAATATCTACCTTGAATTAGGACATGAAGTGTTTGAGGATAAATTGAAAAATTATTTGCACAACAATCATATTTGTGGTAGTACTAATTCTTTGAACAACTTTATTGCTAAGGAAAACCTTGATCTTGGGGAAGTTTGTCTTGATGAATATGATATTTTTAGTCCCCCTACTATTGAGGATAAAAATGATATACTTGTCTATTCTATGGAAAGTTTTAAGCTTGGGGAAGTTGGTTTTGATGAGCATGATATTTCTAGTTCCCCAAGCTTGGAGGAGAAAATTCACTTTGATGATACTACGCCTCCTATATATGATGATTGCAATGAAAATTATTAATGTTTAACTCCCACTATCAATAATGAGGATTTTACTTATGTGGAGAGTAGTGATTCTTTTATGCATGTGGCTCATGATAAGAATGTTTTATGTGATATTCATATTGTTGAATCTATTCATGATTCTACTAAAAATTATTACGAGAGAGGGAAACATGGTTACATGTTTCGACAATATTAAGTTTCCCCTCTTTATGCTGAAAGTATTGAAGTTGCACTTGATATACCTTTATATGCTTGCTATTATGTGCTTTTTTTATTTGTTTCATTACAAAATGTCAATACATAGGATAGGGGTTAGACTTAAAAATAAATTGTTTAATATTTTTTGGTGTGCTCCTTATGCTTTAATTTCCTATTCGGTTTGAGCACACATTTATGTCTTTACAACATGTAAAATTCCTTTACGTACTGTTATGTATCATTTAGTTTAAGATTTTCATTTTATAAAAAATTTGGGAAAGTAAATGAGAAGGATGAGTAATGGAGAAGTTGGGGTCGACCTTGAACATGTGTTGTTCATGCCAATGAAACCATTGCAAAGTCTCTATCATTAAAAAAAAAATTCAAAGCTAAAAACAATAAAAATATTAGTTCACTACTGTAACATCACATTTCTGTCATATTTCTCATCTTAAATGGCAAGAATAATCTTATATGAGAGATAGGATTAAACAATAGTAATTAGCTGTCCAGAAAACAGATTCCTGAACTTCACTGCGAAAAATGTTTAAAATCACAGAGTGGAATTTTGACCTGGTAATTTACGACAGCAATATTTAGTTATCACTACATATTTCATTAGTTTGAAGTTTTCTGATTTGAGCAACTTAAATGGCTCTAAATATTCACTCTTTACGGGTTGTTCAGTTTTTGGCAGATTATGTCTTTATTTTGCATTGCTCTCATTACTTGTGTTTTGTGTGGTTCTTTTGATCAAGGAGCAATGCACAAGTGTAGTAACAGTATTTAATATTTAGAATCAACTCATGATGTGCCTTTGCTGTACCTATGTGGATTTTATTTATGGAGGCACTAACCCCTCTAATCAAGTTTTATGTTGAGATTTGTGTAAGAAGAATTTTTCAGGAGGATGAGTTGAGTCAGATGAACAAAGATGAAGAGGGACAACCAATAAAGCTTGGGTATGTACCCCTGGTCTCACCCTACATGTATCAAATAAGTACAAGAATCCAACCTTGGGGATGCCGACCCACCTCACTCCAACCATCATGATGTTAAGTAAGTAAAGCCTAGCTATATGGCTATGAAGAAAGCGCTTTACGGGAGGCAATCCGGTCGTTTTTGTTTGGATTTTCCTAGTGTTCTCTTGCTATCTCAAGTGATTAGTTTCTGTTGTTTTAATTCTGGAGTTTTCAATAAAGATTCAAGTCAAACCCATTTGGACTTATAATTTGCTATCCTAGTGCATGAAATTTCTGTTTCAGCACGAGTCTGCTCACCATATGATTTTAAGTATTTTATTGGTATGTCGGATTGAGCTAATTTTTTAGTATGTTCTGAAACTTTTTGTCCTCTGTAAGCACAAAAATTGGCCTAATTGTTTGAGGAGTCTAGATTAGGGAAAAACGTTCATTTTTCTTCTGTTGCTTTTCTGGACAGATTCTGCCTTCTTTTGTTTTATGCACTCTTTGGGCTTGGGAATCGAATTTCCATGATTCTTTCAAGCAAGAGAGTGAACATACAACATAATGAACCTTATTTTCTATCTACTGGAGCATTTGATTTGGAATTTTGCACAGCAAGCATGTGATTTGTTTGTCCTTGCTAATCTCACCCCACAGAACAAGGATGGGAGAAACATGTTTTGTGAAGTTTTTTCACAGGGAATAGAGGAGCTGCGCCTCAAGACATCCAAGAATGGTGAAAGCCATAAGCTTGGGGATGTGATGATCACCCCACTGGAGCTACACTCTTTTGTTTAGCACACGTCTACTTTCTGTTTTTCTAAGCAAAGCATTTATCGTAGAGACTTGAAGCGTCTAGTTTTTATTTTTATTTTTGTTTTGATAAGACCACACCCATCATTTTATATGAGATTGAGCTACTGGAGTTTGGGTTTGGAATTTATTGTATGCTAGTATTATGACTTGGAATAGGGATGCCATGGTTGACTTGAAGAGCTACATATGTTTGCATGATTTATATGCTTTTTATGTGTAGAAATTTGCAATAATGTTGTCTTGAGCTATCTCTTATTCATGTCCTTGATGTTAATTGCTGGTTTATTTAGTTTGTCATGAAATGAGTAGTTCTATGGACATATGCATGCATAGTAGCTGGTCAACTATCTCCCTCTTGATATCCAAAAATTTAAAAATTCCAACAAGTAAAAACTTGTTTCCAACACTCCTTAGCCAAGTAATTCCAGTGAGTTCACCATATCTTCCCATTAGCTTCCTTGCTATTCCGAGTATGTTCACCATGTTATTGTGTTATTTATGTTCTAAATTAAGATATTCACTTTATTAATTTGTCATGGATTGAACTTGGGATAGGAGTCTCACGAACTTTTGAAGGCACACCTTTACTTTTCATTGCACTTAATAAACATGACCCAATAACAAGAGCTAAAAGTTTTGCGTTTGACAAGTGTTTGGTTGGGAGCTAGCTATAAACGTGTATCACTGGAAAGCTTTCAACATTGCACAAAAATTTACATTTGGTTTATATCATGTACTTTTGTTTTTGGACTCCTACCATGCCGAAATGAAATAGAAGAATAGTAAGTTTTCATGAGTAAGTATATTTATGACTAAAGAAACGCATTGGGCCGCTAACCCAAGCCATGCTTGATCATGGTGGAAATTTACTTACAGCTAGAGTGAACTCTACAAACACATCCTACAATAAAATAAGAAGCTATGCATATAGTGAATGAAATAAAAAAGGATGATGAGTCTACTCCGTTTGTTCATCTTGTCATTGTGACATGGCTGGTTTCCATGTCATGGGGCAAGAGGTACCTCTTTGCGGTTCTCTATGATGTCATTAATACTTATTATGATTGTACAAAGCTTATTAGGAATCTTAAGTTGAGTAATCATGGAGTCGGTTTTCACACTGACGGGGCATGAGGCATTCAACCAACACCTTGTCAATCACATTACTTCAACATTCACAATTTAAGATGGTAGTGATAAAGGGGCAATGAGAGTCTTAGACCAATGGATGCCACATTTCAATTAGTAATTTTAGTTGAATAATTTAGAGGATAAATAAGACTTGATCATGTTTTACCTCTACTCAATTTTCTCCAAAGTGTCCACCATATTTTCTATTCTCCATTATGCTATTCTTTGACCAATATAGGATTTTATTTTTCATTTTGTGTATGCATTTGGTCCATAGTGCTTTTATTTCATTATACACTTTGTGAACTTTCATGAAGCATATTTGCTTGAATATTTGATATTTCTTATAACATGAATTGTATGTTGCTACTCATCTACATTATGAATCGTTTGATTATATGTAGCATGAATAATCTTCTTTGATATTCCATGATTGTTTTAAAATGCAAAGTCCATGTTAGTTTTATCACCTTCATACTCGAGGACGAATATGGGTTAAGCTTGGGGATGTTGATGCATGTAAAATGCATACATGAACTTTGCATGTTATTACTTGTTTTTCCTACATATTAGCAACTTATATTCATGTTTTATAATGATTTGGGGGATTTTCTTTTGGTTCTAACCCTGTTTTTCCAGAAAACGTACTTTTTAGTGTTTCAGACTTTCTGGGAGCTTCGGGACTCCAAAAAGGGCAAGGCCAAAGAGCACGGTTCAGAATTTTAGAGACGAAGACCATGGGCTAAAGTAGAGGTCAAAAAGGCCAACCAGGTGGCAAAGAGGACCCTCCACGCGGCCAGATTCCTTGGCCGCGTGAGAGGCCCCCTTTTTGCCCCCGTGGCTCCAATGTCGTCGATCTTTCTTCTCCCGAGTGTCTCGTGACCTAAAAACGACTATATAAAGGGTCCCCTGGCCTTTTCGAGGAGGACGCGGAGCCGAGAGACAAAATCACGAAACAGAGAGACAGAAGGCTGCCGCCGGAGAAGATCGAAGGCGGGAAACGCCGCGGGGATCACCCCCGGAGGGCTCCACCCCCCCTCCGGCGTGTTCATCATCAACATCTACAGCAAGATCAGCTCCATCTCTCCACTGTAATCTCTTGGAAAACACGATGTATGATGCAATACTATATTCCCTTGATGTATTGTGTCTCCCCGTCTATGTTTGAGTAGTGAATTGTCCTTGGCAATGGTGAAATAGTTCGTTCATTGGTTGCATACAATTTTGTTATCTTCTATGATTGTCTTTATGTACAATATATGAGTGCATGCATATGTTGGGGAATGCATGTAAGGTGATCACCGGTAGCATAATGGAGCGGTGGTGACTTGGGAGTGACAGTAACCTGAGACTGAGCCACAAAGTTAAGTTATTGGGTGATATATACAGGGGACCTTAGAACGTAAGGCTATGGTGGGACTTTATGTCTTAATAAATCATGTGCAGTCATTTACTTGGCCACATGATCCATCATAAGGGGTTGTAGATCATTTACTTGACTATACCTATTCATGGCTCCTTCCTAGAAGAAACAACTAAGACTAAAACATGTGCTTCACTAATTGTGACAACCACACGAATGAAACACCTATTACTAGAACACTTGCTCCCTTGAGATACTTGAGATATTTGTTGCTTGCTACTTGTGAAACTTGCTTAAAAACTTGCTTTAGGATTACTTGCATTTTAAACTTGCTTCACTAGTTACTAGACAAACCACACTCCACGTCACTTGCTTTTAATTAGTTAGTTCCTTTTAGTCAAACTTATTGCCTTGCATAAACAGCCATATAAGAGGGTTATAGGGCTTTAGAGAATAGATAGCTTACCTTCAGCTCCTCGTGGGTTCGACACTCAAATACTTATCGAAAGGTACTACAATTGATCTCCTGCACTTGGGAGTCATCAGCACCCCGCTGCCAGCTCTTCTATCAATTGGATAAGAGGATGAAGCCACTAGTCCATGGTGTGAAATCCAATCAACAAGTGAGATAAACATTTTCTATTTACGTCCTCGTGAACTAAAACAGGGGCACCAACAGGAATACTTTTTAGAAGGTTTTAAAGGTAGCACATGATAAATTTACTTGGAGTGGTAGTAAATTACCACATATATAGGTAGGTATGGTGGACACATTTGGCATACTTTGGTTTTTGGGAGTTGGATTGCACGAGTAGAGCTCATACTAAGTACAGGTGAAGGCTAGCAATAGACGGGGAGCGACAATTAAGAGAGCAACAACAGTCATAATCATGCTTGCAACAAAACAAAATTAACATGGGCATAAAAGTCATACAAATACTTCGAGGCAAAATAAATCATAAGGTCCTAATTTAATTTTTGTTTTCAGTCTTATGAATGTGTGAGCATGTGCCAAGTTGATTCAAGTGAAACAAACAGAGGGGGATACCATAATCGCATACCCTTCTATGAATAAAACAATGCAAGAAAACATTTATACGACATGCTATCTTATATTAATAAGTTGGAACTAAATATGAGAGAGCATGACCTACTAAGCATAAATTAAATCACATATACCTTACACGAACAGACTAAGCATGTTCACATGGACAAGTATATGTACAAAAATAAAACAAATAGAGTTCATACCAGCCTCTCACCACGACTTGAGTTATCGTAAATCATCATTATTGCTCTTCACTCGTGTGGATTGAATAATATAGAATGATAACCAAGCTCCAACAGGGACACGGAAGTCCAGTAAACTCTGCAACAAACTTTACAAAACAAAAGGAGAACAACAAATATTTTCTGTTTTTGAATTTAAAACAAGAACAAAAGAAACAAGCAAATCAAACAAAATATTTTTGGATTTATGAATATTAAAACGAAACAAGAAAGTAAAGAAAACCAACAAAGGAAACTAAAGAAGCGAATAAAGAGAAAAAACAGAAATATTTTTGGTATTTTTGTGTTTTGGAAAGCAAGAACAAAACAACAAAAACAAAAGAAACAAAAGAAACGAATGAAACTAAAATTTGGATATACAAAGTAAACGATGGAAACATGATATAAAGATGAGTGTGATGTCGGTATACCTCCCCCCAAGCTTAGGCTTTTGGCCTAAATCGAGATCATCCCCAAGGGGACCATGGGGTGGCGCCCTCGTAGTGTGCCGTGGAGGAACCTTCCTCCTTATATGTGCTCGAGGACGCCCCGGCGTACTGCGTGGTGTAGTCCTCGGAAGGCGAATCTTTCCTCTCCTGCTGTCGATAGAACTCCGTCAAGATTAAATTCTCATATATCTCCTCTTTGGGGCACGACCATGGTGCCATGTCAACTTTGAACAAAATAGGCTGCGGCAAAACAACTTCCCGCTCATTTCCGTCAATAAATAAAACTCTATATACTAAATAATCATCAGTAGAGCTAGCAGTAATAAAATGATGTGACTTCATGGCAGCGAGATTAAGTCTATAAGGAGCAATCAATTCATCATCAGGAGCAACAGGAACGCCTAGAGTAGTTTCTATGCGCGTAGCAATAATGCCCCCGAAAATGGGTCCCTTAGCGGCTAGGCGTGTAACATTTCCGATTTTTGGAAAGTGCAAAAATCACAAAAAATTTAAACTTTTTGTTTTCGTGATTAAGAAAGTCATCAAAAACTAAATAAAAGGAGGAAATAAAAGAAAACATTATGTAATTGGAATAAAGAATCCAAATTGCCTTAATTCCATAAACCTAAAGCCTATTTCTAAAATAAAATATGTTCCCTCATGTGAATAAAATATTTTCCTAGAAAACATCTTTACCAAACAGGTATTCAACTCAACTAGCATTTTGAAAATGTTTATGATAATAAAAAATCAGGGAGTTACTATCTCTAATATTTTCTCCTTGTCTCCAAGAAATTATGTCACTATTATTACTAACCTCAAATGGATAAAAGTTGAATATAACTATTGTTATATATATTTTTTAGTTATGAAAACAAGTAAAGTACCTTGGAAAAATAATGTTTCCAATTGGGAAAAAACATCTTCATTTGAGAAAACCCAATATTTTTATTAAACCCCAATTCAAATAAATAATGAAAAATTTATATTAAGTGACTATTCATGTTTTCACCATATTTTAAAATTATAAAAAGATGAAAACACTTTGAAATGGTTTTGGAAAATAGTATTTGATCTTTATAAAGCCACTGAAATTTTATCAACTTCATTTTCTATTCTAATTGACATCTTTCCATTTAATTGAAATAATAAGGAATTTATGAATTCTTTTGAATTTGTAATTTAAAAATTAAAAAACATGGAAACCCCACAAAAATGGTACTCTTAGAAATTGGATTTAGAATTATGTTTCATGTTAATTGGATTATTTAAACAGAAGATATTAAATAAATAGGAATACAGGAAGAAAATAAATAAATTGATGACGTCATTGATGATGTCACTGTCTTCAACCTCTGAAAACTGAAAAACGCTCGAATTTAATCCCTTGATTGTAGCCGTTTCTTCGCGCAATTAAACTCCCTGGGCTAGGCATCTTATAGACCACTCTCCCCTCCCCATTTACCCCTTGATCTCCCAGCCCGAGACTTCCCGAGGAAGAAGAAATCGCTCACCGGAGAGCCTCACACGCGCCACCGTAAATTCTCGCTTTCGGCGACACGACAGGTTCCCTCCGCCCATTTCGGCTCCCCTTTTCTTCCCCTATGTCCCACTCTCTCTTCTGACCCCTGGCCGATCTCTTTCGTGCACAGAAGCGACCGCATCGTGGATTTTTCCATCTTGCCGGAGCACGGAGAAGCTCCATCGACACGTCGCGGACATCCGAGGAGGTGCGAGACCATGCCATCGTCTTCAATATCTCTGACGTGTCAAGCCGCACGTCGTGGTTCCCTCCCCATGCTCGGAGCACCATGGGAACAGCGCCGACGTCCACCACAGTGCAGCAGCGCCACCGCCATCTCCGTTTCCGGTGACCGGTGAGACCCCTTTCCCCTATTTTTATTTCCAATCGTTGGATCAGATCTGGGTGGCCCTGATTAGATGACTTAAATTAACCGGTACCATCCACTAGCAACTTGCCGCGTGGCGCACAGTCAACAGCGCATTAAGTTTTTATCCGTCGCCCAGCGCAAACACATAACTGGCTGAGGCCCACTTCCTATCCATTGCCCTGCGCGGTATATAGCCTATTTGAACCCAACCCGTCGCTGGATTTAATTCCGAATAAAAATAGAATGGCAATTCTGCAGATTAGCCCCTAGAACTTTGAACCATCATAACTTTTGATCCATAAGTCCAAATTTAGCGAACTTGAACTTTTTAAAATCCACTGGATCTGTAGAATCTTTTAACGTTGTTCAAATACAAATTTGACAAACATAAATTGGTTGAAATTCAAATATGCTTGTTTGATGAAATTTGACATGATTCAAATTCTGTAAAATCCAATTTAAGCAAACCAAATTTCTTTGTGTTCCTTAGAATGTGTACTAACAGTACCCACTGACCAAAATCCTATTTGAATGGGTTTTTGAAGTGTTTTAGATTTAGATGGCCATTTGGGCACTTAGACATAATTGAAATTCTATAAATAATTAGAAAATGATTTCTTAAGGAAAGTTGCTCCATTTGGTAACCTCATATCATAGATACCATTACCCCAACCACTTGACCATACTAGAGCTATTTCCATGAAGTCTTGGCCAAATTTTCACACATAAGTTAACATCATGTTACCCTTGTCTTAGAAAATATATTTTCATATATGGTTTCATGTGATGTGGATATTTTAGACCAAGACTTAGCCCTTAGTAAGGTTCAAACTTATACATTGCCAACTAGTGAACCCAAAAAAATAGTACCTTTGTTTTCTATCTACTTCTTTAATTCCTCCATTCTTGCTTCAAGAATTCATCAAGTTAGAAAAATAGAAATCAAGACTCAAGCTCAATAAGGAACTTCCTTACAAACTTGGTGGCAAAAAGTAGACCTACAAGGAAGATCATTGAAGAAATTGAAGGGAAGACTTAGACTCCACAACAACTAGAAGCAACTCAAGGAAGTACAAGTGTATGAAGAAATCAATAAGAAAACATCTTCCTCTCTCTTTCTATCTTTCTTATTTTGTTTCTTTCCAAATGGACTTAATGATATTTTGTGTCCATCCCACCTTGGACCAACTAGTGAGAAGGCCGTGAAAAATTTATCAAGCCCAAGAGAAGAATCCATCCAAGGAACAAGTTTACAATAGAAGCGTGAATATGATCTTCAAGAAGACAAGCATGTGAAGACTTGGTGCAATCCATACAAGTTGAAGAATAACAAGTCGTTTTTGTCCAACCATTGACCCAAATGGAAAATCCCAAGTTTTTATCTTGTTATCTCTACTGTTATGAAGTTAGTTGAACCTATACCTACCTTAACCCAAATGGGAAGATTAAACTTAGATCACTCAAATGTCTTGATGAAAATGACTAAGTGTTACACATTGTTATGTGCTACTTTAGTTGAAGAAGTGATATGATCACCCTTGGTGAACTCTTGGAACTTCCTTGACAAGTATGACCAATTGAGTTTGAATCTTTCCAACCCAAGTCTATACCAACCATAGTCCCTTTTGGTAGACCTTAACCTAATCACAACAGTTTCCTTCACAAACTAAATTACTGTGTTAGACCTTAGACTTACCTTGACCCAATTAATATAAAACCCTTTGGACTAAGTGTGTTGATTGTTAATACTTTGTTCCCTTGTTGTTTGTGAAAAAAATTTATTGCTATTTGTTTGACTTGTTTAGATTGTTCGAAGATAATTGAACCTCTTGTGAAGAGAGTGTGATTTCTTCACCAACCTTCAACAAGGCAAGTGACACGTCATAAACTACCTATTATTTCCTATATGCATTTGAACTTTTGAGTAGTATGCATGATACGACAATCTTTGGTAAAATATTATGCTATGCTATTATTCCAAGTAGTTTCTAGCCATCCTTATTACCTTGATAATGTAGCAGCCTTAAAATTTTGGTTGTTGATTGCTTAGCTATGCTTGTAGACGAAGTTGATGTGATTGGAAAGTATAACTATATTTTGAATGATTACCCTAAGGGGTTTATGAAATAATTTTTCTGGAGTACTAGATTCTCACAAGTAAGTGTGGAATGGTAGAAGACCATTTACATGGTTGAACCTATGAAAAAATGTTCACATGAGTAGAATGGTAGGGGATCACATTAGTGGTTGTACGTGTGAAAATGCTTATTACCCAGCATGGTAGGGGACCACATTGGTGGTTGTACCTACGAAAATGCTTATTATCCAGCAGTAGGGGATCACATTAGTGGTTGTACCTATTAAAATACTTATTATCCATCATGGTACGTACGAAAATGCTTGATGAGGATTCATCTGTCGCCCATATGTGCGACTCTCATAACCTACATGATTCCTTTGCACTGCCATTATCTGTGCAAGCTTTTGAGGAATACCAAATCATTGCTCAGAAACTTAATCAGCTCACGAGGGACTCATCCAGCCATGATCAAGTGCACTATTGTTGGGGCAATGGACTATATAGCTCGGCTTGATTTTATAAATTCCTTTTTGCTAGTGTTCAGTGCCATCCCCTTATCAAGGCCATATGGAAATCTAAATGCCTCCCCAAACTGAAAGTGTTCTTGTGGCTTATGTTCAATGATCGTCTAAACACTAGAGATCTGATGTGCCGTCGGCAATGGAATCTTGATGAGGGATATTCCTGTGTCCTTTGTGACAGAGATGCTTATGAATCTATTGATCATTTATTTTTTGACTGCACATTTGATAAGGATTGTTGGAGGACATTTAGCATTCACTCGGACCTCACCCTACCCATCTTGGATAGGACCTCTACTGCTATGACAATTTTTGCTGGACCATGTTTTATGGAGATCATGGCATGTGCTACATGGAACATATGGAAGACTAGGAATGATCTCATTTTTCAAGCTAAGGAGGCAAATTTCATCTACTGGCATGTTAGGTTTTGCTCTGATGTTATGCTCCATAGATTCAGAGTTAAGGAGACCATGAAGGAATCTCTCATGGCTTGGGTTAGGTCTCTTGTTACATAAGATGTATTGTAGGATAAACTTTCTACCTCCTTGATCTATCTTTATGTAATAACTCTGTGATATTGGTGGCTCTTGCCCCTATAATTTTGAAAATCTAACCGTAGGGATTTTTGCCTACGGTACAATCTTGAAAAAAAATTAGTGGTTGTACCTATGAAAATGCTTATTATCCAGCATGGTAGGGGATCACAATAGTGGTTGTACCTATGAAAATGCTTATTACCATGCATGGTAGGGGATCACTTTGGTGGATTTACCTATGAAAATGCACTCATATATGGCATGGTAGGGGACCATTCTCATGGTTGAACCAATGAATATGTCGACATTTCTATGTATTAAATTTGGTTCACTGGTTTCTACCTATTGGTACCAAAGTATTGAATCAAAATGTTTTATGAAAAATGTAGGAGAAAACTTGCTTTATGCAAAACTTAGCCAAAGCTCCACTCGGCCAAATAAGCATGTTGTAACAGCCCAAGTATGAAAACCTACCATTTAGAATGTTTGATTTCTTGTTATTTAAGTATTGCATCATGTCATCATATTGTTTCCATGTTGTTTGCTTTTGTTTCTAAATTGTTGCATTTGTTTTCCACTGTTTTCACAACTCAAATTCAAATCTTACTCAAACAATGTTTTCATATTACAACTTTTGGAATAAAAATCACAAATAAAAACAACCTATTGTTCTCATTTTATTCCATGTTGATCCACTAATAAAATGGTGCCTTTATTTCAATTAATTAATTCCAAATTGGTTTTCAAATTCAAAGCTAAGTCATCCTCAACACCTCATTTGGAAATTGTCAAATATCAAACCATTCCAATGTTTCTAATCCAACTAATAATAGGGTTCACCCTATTAAGTGGTTGTTTCCTATATTAAATTAACAAAATATTCCAATTTCAAATCAAATTCATTCAAACCAGCACCCAAGTTGAGTTATAACCAATTTATAAACATTATCAATTCAATCAACTAATTTTAATCTTTTAATTCATAGGGGCTACCCTATCAAAATGCTTTTATTTCATAAGGTTTAATTAATATGAAAATTCATCCAAAGTGGGTTGAAATACAAATACCAAATAAAAATTCAAACTTTTGACAATAGAAGTTGGCATCTGTTTGCTTTTGAGCTAACAAGCATAACCTAATTTTTTCTAGAATTTTCATTAAGCTAAAAGCTATGTTTTTCTTCTAAAACCAAACCTTACAAAAAAAAAACAGTAAAACAAAAATAACAAAAAGAGAAAGGAGGCAGCAGCTACACCCCCCAAGCCCATTGTTTTTCTGGCCCATACCCTCTCACGTGGTCTTCTTCCTCGTACGGAAGCGACGACTGTCGCTGTCAGTTCCTCTCCTCCACCCGATCGAGCGCCCCCCTCCTGGATGACCTCCGTACCATGCCTCTCCCCCCTTTAAGTAACCCTCTGCTCGCCCCTAACCCTAGCTCTCCAACCCACCGCCGCCATCTCTCCCTCTGCTGTCTCCCCCACCTTCTCTGTCCCTCATCTGAACCTATCCATTACCGGAGGAGGGAGCGCCACGGCGGCGGGGAACGGGTGGATGCCGCGGGTCGCCGACCATGGGAATGGAACCGGCTCTCCTCCTGCTCCAAGGTTGCTGTAGACGTCGCCGGCCGTGGATGCCCGAGGCGGCGCCGCCGTCGAGGTTTCCGGCCGGCCCGCCTCCCTGCTGCTGCCCTGCTGTCCGCCCGACCCCCTACGCATCCACGCTCGAGGCCCGCTAGGTGAGCGCCCCACCCCCTCGGTTCCCCTCTCGCTCCCTCATCTCTCTCCCCTCTCCTTCCGTCCGCAGCACGGCCACCCCGGCGCCCTCCGGCGAGCAGCAGACCATCGCCTCCGGTCTCTGTCCAGTACAGCAACGAACGCATCTTTAGTTTAGGGAAAAACCCACAGCGAACTGCACTATATCCTCACCCCGACCCCCTTCCTTTCACAATCCATCGCACAGACCGACTGGCTGCATCCGCGCGCAGCGAGCCAGCAGATCCCAGGCTCGAGTCCCAGCCCCGCACCTTTTTCCTGTTTATTTTCCGAATTGATTCACAGTGCAGTTCTGAACCTTATCCACCCCCGAGGCCCCTTCCTATCACAACACAACAGCTACCCAGTTGGTTCTGTCCCTTGTCCTCACAGCAGGAGTGCAGGGTTCGAGTCCCACCTCTCCCAATTAAAACCAACTTTTTATTTTCCAATGTTTTGGTCACAGCAACATCTCAGTATCACACATAGGCCCCTGGTAGTTATTTCTAGCCCCTGCAAAAATTATTTCCAAGTCCCTAGCAGCTAAAAAATGGCAGATTTGCACCAAATCTTGTAAAATGCATAAGTAATTCATCTAAACTCCAATTTTAACTTTTTAAATATGTTTTCTGTCCCAAATTAAATGTTCTATCCAAATATAAAATTGTTTACTGTTTTGAATATTTTAAATTGGTGAAACATTTGAATTCTTGTTTAAATCACTTAAATTTGCAAAATTCATAACTTGAGCATAAAAATTCCAAATTCAACAAACTAAATATGTTTTCCAATAAACTTTTCATGTACTTTCCAAATATAAATTTTGTTTGCTGTTTTGAATAATTTAAATTGCTGAAAACAACTGTTCCTTGTTTATTGTATTTAAAATTGCCAAAATAATAACTTGCTCATTTTAAATCCAATTTCCACAAATGAAATATGTTTTCCATGCAAAATTAAACCACCTTTCCAAATATAATTTTTTTTTCATGTTTTGAATAATTAAAATTGGTTAAATGATTTAAACCTTGTTTAAATCATTTAATAATGCTAAATTCATAACTTGATCAAATCAAATTCTTTTGGGACATATAAAATATGTTTTCAAACCATCAAAGCATAACCTTTTCAAATATGAATTTCACTCAATGTTTTGCACAAATAAAAACTCAAATAATTTCATGTTTGAATTAAATTCATTTAAATTTTGCGTAAACTTGTTTAATTCCCAAATAATTTATTTGAAATCCTTTTCAACAAGTGAAACATGCAATCCACCTAAAATTGTGTGTTCTTATCAAATATAAACTTTGTTATCTATTTTTAACAATTTAACTTGATGAAAACAACAAATGCTTGTGTGACACCTTTAAGTAACCAAAATTTCCTAACTTAATAAATGAATTTCCAAACTTGTTAAACCTTATTTCAATTTGATTCTATTGTTGTTATTTTGCTGTTTTCCTCATCCATGCATCATGCTAATCCACTTTCATATAATGATTAGTTGTAAAACAATTAATTCAACCATAATTCATGGATCTTTTCCATATGCAATCCAATTGCATGTGGGTCCAATTAAATTGTGTTATCTTGTCAAGTAGTTATTCTGATGCATCTATTAACATGACATGCATCATCCCATGTTTGTGCACCTATGCCATGATATTGATTGTTTATCTTTCTGCATTGTGTTTGCTTCTTCTCGGATAAACGACGACGTTGAGACCGACGATACTTACGACATCCCTTCTAAGGATTTAGCTCAGTACCAGGCTACTGGGTTTTGCAGGCAAGTTATCACTCACATGAACCACCGTGTTCCTTTCAACATTGGCTACCGATACTTTCCGTTGTTCTTTTCTGCTAGCCTTAGTAGTAGTTGTTTCTGTTACGAACCTATCACATGAATCCTTTTAACCCTGTTATTGCCTCACCTCCATACCTGAAACCCCTTGCTTGTTGCCTTAGTCTTACCTAGCATGCTTAGGGTTGCTTTTGCTCGAGTCTGTTGTCGGTTACTCCTTTTACTATTATTATTGTACCGGGGGCTCGATGTTTAATCAATCAATCATGCTAATGTTGTTATTAATAATAAATTTGATGATAAGGCACCGGCAGGAGGCCCATGAGAGGTTTTGAAGCCTGCTAGTGTCGACCCTAATAGGAAAAGGGTCTTGTCTACTGATCCATGATGAGCGCACTACCCGCATGTGGGAAGCGAGTATGGGCGCCCCCCTCAACTTGACCTGATTCGCATCTCGTCCAAATCGCCTCATTTAGTTCGTGTTTTCCATTTGCCGCATGCATGTTTTTGCGAGCCCAGGCCAGGGTGGAACTTTCGTAGTCGGCATATAGGGGGACACGTTCTTAGAGTGCTATGAGGGTCCATTTTCTTCTGGGCTCGATTAGCCGTGCGCCCAAGGTGCTTTGGGCTTGATGCGAAGAATGGTTGGTTGAGTGCCCCGCTTGGTGGAAGTGCATTTCCATCTGGCGAGTTATTCTTGCGTGTACGGCCAAATTGGTGCAACCCTGCAGGGATAATCTTCTCGAGAAGCCGTGTTTTCCGCGGTTATGGATTACTTGGTGAAAGTACTGGCTAACAAGTACTCAGGACAACTTAAACATAATGATCAAACATGTTACACTCAATGATTAATAACTTGACTAGTAATAGGTTGATGACACAATAACTTGACTCACCTTTAATACAACTGTGTGAGTTATCCTCGGATTGCTTCTTTGGATAAGGGGCGAGATCCAGGATGGTTTTGTTTGCAGTTATCTTTCAGTTGGTTACAATCCTCGATCTTATCTCCTTTCTGTTAGCCGGAAGTGGTAGAATCTCTGTAGTTGGTTAGCGCAGCCAGTTGCAGCATCTTTTATATCCCCTCTCTTCCGTTGAACCCAAGGCATCTGTGCTTGGTGTTGACGGGTTACACTTTGGTGAACTGTGAGTCTTGCTTGCCAGTACGTTTATGTACTGACCCCTTTGGGGCTGTGGTTTCCGCAGACGACGTTTCCGAGGATCTACATGGTGGCTACTACGTGGAGTATGACGAGACTGCTGACGAGTAGATAGCGGACCCGGGCAGGATCCGAGACTTCGTGGATAGGCTCCGTCTGTTTGTTCCGGCCTCTTAGGCCTATTTGGTTCTTGTGTGTACTCAGACATGTTGAATGCTTCCGCTGTATTGTAACGATGTATTGTTGGGGCATGTGCCCTCTGAATGATTGTATTTGCTATCTCTGCTCTAATGAGAGCCATTTGCAACTTATTTCAATCTTTTGTGTCGTAGAGATCTGTTGTGATATCACTTGTTAAACGCCGTTGACGTACCATGTGTGTATGGTTTGAAGTACGTCGACGGAAGTGCCTTTGATCTCTAGTGGATAGTTTACATCGACGATGGAATAGCAGGGCTTGTGTTGTCGCGCATAAGCGCAGGCCTACCAGGAAGCTGGGACGTGGGAGCAGTTATGCCCCATAATCCAAGCATCTGCTATCCAGTTCGTACGGTGAGTATCCCCTAGAAATCAGGGTGCGACAAATGGTATCAGAGCTTGTCTGCCTGTAGGATCCCTTTTTACTGGTCGCAGTTGAGTCTAGAAACTATTTTGTAGCTATATAGGAAAAATGAAACGTGAGAGTAGGAATTCTGCCATTTTATTTCTTTCCCCACCCACCCTCCCTTTACTGGTAAGGAAGTGCAACGTTGATTTTTCCCTTCTCATCTGAACTTTCAAGTTAGGATTTCACGTGTTTTGGGTTTTCCATAGTACCTCAGGAGTTTTGTTCTCGTTTTCCCCGGTGTTGCTTCAATATCCTGTTCTTTTAAAGAACCTTTTCGTCCGTTGATATCTTGTTGTTGTTTCCACTTCAATTCTTCTACCGGCGTCTAATCAAAACTTCCTCGTAAACTCTTATCCAGTTAAAGTGTTATTTCATACCGGAGAATCACATTCCTTTGTGTCAACAATCTTTTCCACAAACATACAACCCAATTCTGGTTCCACTAAGCAATCAAAACTCTGTTCACTCCCCGGGATCTCAAGTGTTGACTCCAACATAAGTAAGAACAATCCAATTCTAATGGGAGGCCACATATTCCTCGTTACTCTCATGTTGCTGATTCTGACTGTAACATCCAAGTATGAAAACATCCCTTAGTGGTTCAATTTCTTGTTTATTTTCAAGCAATGCATCATGTCATCATCTCTTTGCATTTGTTTTAATTATGTTTGCATTGTTTTCTTATTGAATCAACCTTGTTTTCACACTTGTCTGTTACAATCTTTCAAACAAAGAATTGCAAAACAAAACCTCCCTTGTTTTCCAAATAAATTCATTAATGTTCAACTATTAATTTGTTGCCTCAAATCATTCATTTAATTCCACCACTTAAATTCAAATCAATTCCAATTCTCAAATCAGTACCTTTGGAAACCATAACAACTCACCAAACTTTCTTCCCTCTCTAAATCTTCCTAAAACCCTAGGGGTAACCCTATCCAATGCATGTTTTTATCAAGGTTCTATTAATATTAAAATCCCTCTATTATGATTTCAAACACCAACTACTATTTTAAAATTTAATTTTTGAAAACCAAAGTTGGAATGTGGTTTCTATTTAACTAAAAAGCTTAACCAAATTTTTCTGTAATTTTCTTGATTAAAACCTTAACAACTTTCTTCCAAAAGCAATCTAAAAAAAAAAAACAGAAAAAGAATAAAAAGCAGCTAACCTAGCGCGCGCGCAGCAGCTAACCGCGGCCCAGCCCGCTAAGCCTAACTCTGCGCGCGACCCAGCCCACCGTACCGGTTCGTTGCGCCAAGATTCGCGCAGCGCGCCTAATCTGTTTCTTCTCGCGGTACGGCAGAAGATCCAGCGGAGCCACCGCGACCCCTGGCGACTCCGGCGGCCGCCACTCCTCTCCGCGGGCCTATAAAGCATGCCCTAGCCCCCCTAGCTGTGCCCTAGCTGCTAGGGTTTCTCTCTCCCGCGCCGCGCCGCAATTTCGCCTCCTTCCTCGAGCTGTCCACTCTCTGTATCTTCCCGCCGGCGATCCTCTGAAATTCGACATGGAGCCGCCGCGTGGAGCTCCCACCTAGCCACCCGCAAGCAGGATTCGAGTCGCCGCCACGCTCTCTTCCCCTTGGACACCTAGGAACTCCACGGTGAGTTGCCAATCGAGGACGCGATCCTCTTCTTTTTCTCCGGCCGCCGTGCCATCCCTCTGAACCCGATGATCTCCTTGTCGTTGCAGAACCCCACGCCGCCACCTGATCACTGGGATCGAGTCGCCATGGTCTCCTCGACGTTTTGAACACCGTAGCAGCCGCAGGAAGCCAGCAGGATCTCGCCGCCGTCCTCTTCCTCCGACGCTGCCTCCGTCACGCCGCCGTCAGCCAACGTCACGAGCCTCTGCTTCGTTCTGCACGGTGGTGAGCAGCCACTCCCTTCCTCTCTCTTCTGCTGCATCTCCGTGCACTCGTGGCACATCCAGCACGTCCAATTCGCTAGCACCACCGCGCCAATCGCCGCCGGCGAGCATTACTGAACCTCTGCCTGTCGAGCAAGCATAAGCTCGTCAGTTTCGTCAGTTAAGTTTCAGGCTTGCGCGCACCGTAACCTTTTCCTCTCTGCGTGGTGCTTACTGACAACGAACGCGATTCACCGTATTGGTTCAGACGCAGCGCGCTAAGGGCCAGGTCGGGGGTTCGAGCCCCCCGCTGCGCCAGTTTATTTTGGGGAATTTTCCTCCCGCGCCGTGGCCCACCAGTCAGTGGCACTGGTGGCCACGCAAGCGCTGGCTCAGCGCCACGCTGGCTAGGCCCACGGGCAGAGGCAGTGGCTAGCTGCCACCTGAGTAACAAAAGATTTATGCGCAATTCTAAAATTACAAATTTCTTTTTAAATAACAGAATTAAATCAAAACTTTAAAATTCAATATCTCCCATTTTATAATCCAACAAATGCAAACTTTATATGTTTTCATATCCAAATTTCATAATCTTTCCAAATTTTCAACTTGTGTTCTGTTTTGAATTTTCAAAATACTTTAAAATTTCAAATTTGAATAATTCAAATGCAAATTGAAATAATTCATAACTAATTCATACTGTTTTCAAATAATTCAAATAAATATGTTTTTCACACCTTTTGAATACTCTATTCAAATATAAATTTTGTTTTCTGGTTTGAATAATTTAAATTGCCTAAACTATTTAAATCTTGTTTAATTCAATTAAAAACTGTTTAATATTGTTTAATTCATAATTAATTAATCCAAAGTCCAATTTCAAAATGTGAACATGTAATCCAACTAAAATTTGATAAACTTTTCAAATATAAAATTTGTAAATTGTTTTGCACACCCTAACTTGATGAAAACAATAATTGTTTGTGTACCATGTTTAAGTAACAAAATTCCAAACTTAATAAATGCTTTCTAAATTGTTAACTATCATTCCAATTGCATTTAAATTGTTGTGTTATTGTTATTCATCATGCATGCATCATGATAACAACCAACACCTAATAAATAGTTGTAAATCATTTGTTCCAATTGTTTCAATGGGTCCTTTTCCATATGCAACCTTCGCATATGGGTCCATTTAATTTGTGCTATCATGTTAGTCATTTTATCCAGATGCACCTATTAAATTGTCATGCATCATATTGACTGTGCACAATGCCATGAACATGATTGTTTACATTCCTGTTTTGTCTGTTTGCTTCTTCTCGGTTAGACGACGACTACGTTGAGACCGACGATCCTTACGACACCACTACTCAGGACCTAGCCCAGTACCCGGCTACTGAGCTGCCAGGCAAGTTATCACTCACATGAATCATCGAGTTCCTTTCCACACTTGTTGTCGATACTATCCTTTTGTCTACTATTGCTAGCCCTATGTATCGTTGCTTGTTCTCCGAACCTATCACATGATACCCTGAACCAATGATACTGCCTCACCTCCATACCTACAGCCCTTGTTTGTGCCTTAGTATTATCTAGCATGCTTAGGGTTGCTTTTATTCGAGTCTGTTGTCAGTTACTACTTTTACTATCTTATTATTTGTACCGGGGGCTCGATGTTAATCAATCAATCCTGTTAATTGCTAATGGTAATAATAATTTGATGATAAGGCACCGGCAGGAGGCCCATGAGTGGTTTTGGAGCCTGCTAGTGTCGACCCTAATAGGAAAAGGGTCTTGTCTACTGATCCATGATGAGCGCACTACCGCATTTGGGAAGCGAGTATGGGCGCCCCCCTCAACTTGACCTGATTCGCATCTCGTCCAAATCGCCTCATTTAGTTCGTGTTTTCCATTTGCCGCATGCATGTTTTTGCGAGCCAGCGCAGGGTGGAACTTTCGTAGTCGGCATATAGGGGGACACGGTCTTAGAGTGCTATGATGGTCCATTTTCTTCTGGGCTTGATTAGCCGTGCGCCCAAGGTGCTTTGGGCTTGATGCGAAGAATGGTTGGTTGTGTTGAGTGCCCCGCTTGGTGGGAGGCATCCCATCTGGCGGGATACTCATGAGTGTACGGCCAAATTGGTGCAACCCTGCAAGGATAATCTTCTCGAGAAGCCGTGTTTTCCGCGGTTATGGATTACTTGGTGAAAGTACTGGCTAACAAGTACTCAGGACAACTTCAACATAATGATCAATCATGTTTCACCCAATGATTAATAACCTGACTAGTAATAGGTTATTCACACAATAACTTGATTCACCTTATCACAACTGTGTGTGAGTTATCCTCGGATTGCTTCTTTGGATAAGGGGCGAGATCCAGGATGGGTTTGGTTGAAGTTATCTTTCAGTTGGTTACAATCCTCGATCTTATCTTATTCTGTTAGCCGGAACTTGTAGATATCTTCTGTAGTTGGTTAGAGCAGCCAGCAGCAACTTTCATATCACCCCTTTCTTCCGTTGATCCCAAGCATCAATGCTTGTGTTGACGGGTAACTCTTTGATGAACTGTGAGTCTTGTTGCCAGTACTTGGATGTACTGACCCCGTTGGGGCTGTGTTTACGCAGAGTACGACTACGACTGCGATGCTTCCCAGGATGGCTACTTTGTGGAGTTCGACGAGACTGCAGACGAGTAGTTAGCTGGACCAGGGCAGGATCCAGAACCTACGTGGATGGGCTTCGTCTTATTTATTTTCTCCGGCTTCTTAAGCCTGTTGGATTTGTCTGTACTCAGACCCTTTGATTGCTTCCGCTGTTGTAATGGATGATATGTTGGGACATGTGTCCTCTGGATGTTTGTATTCGATATTTCTGCCTTAGTGAAGGCCAGTTGCCCTTATTTCATTCTTTTGTGTCGTAGAGACATTCTGTGCTATCATTCGTACCAAACTGTTGACGTACCGTGCGTGTTTGATTATGAAGTACGTCGACAGTAGTGCCTTAGGTTCCTAGCGGATAGTTTACTTCGACGGTGGAAGCAGGGCTTGTGTTGTCGCGCATAAGCGCAGGCCTACCAAGCTGGGACGTGGGAGCAGTTATGCCCCATAATCCAAGCACCTGACTTCCAGTTCGTGCGATGAGTATCCTCTAGAAACCTTGGGTGCGACAAATGGTATCAGAGCCTGTCTGCCTGTAGGATCCCTTTTTACTGGTCGCAGTTGAGTCTAGAAACTATTTTGTAGCTATATAGGAAAAATGAAACGTGAGAGTAGGAATTCTGCCATTTTTCTTCTTTCCCCACCCACCCACCCTTTTCTGGTAAGGAAGTGAAACGTTGTTTTCTGTTCTCACCTAAACTTTCAAGTTAGGATTTCACGTGTTTTGGGTTATCTGTAGTACCTCAGGACTTTTGGTCTCGTTTTCCCGATGTTGCTTCGATATCATGTTCTTTTCAACATCCTTTTCGTCCGTTGAACCTTGTTGTTGTTTTTCCACATCCTTTTTCATCTACCGGAGTCTAATCAAAACATTCCAAATCATCTGCAGATGGGTCTCAACTACTATCCGCAGGTGGTTCGCATGACTCGCTGTGAGAGCACCGCCGGTTTTCCGGAGTTGCTGAGAGACATGGTTACCTATCTGGGGTTCCGTTGGGCACCAGAGTACCAGGTCTACGAGCACCAGCGAGAGTTTGACCAGACTTGCTACCGGGCCATCGTCTACATTCTGTCGGATGATGGCAGGAGCATTGCACACCAGTACGAGGCAGTAGGGTCCACAGTGGATATGGCCGTGCAGCAGGCAGCGTACGTGAGTCTCACCGTCCTCCGTGCTGACTACTGGGGGTTTGATAAGTCCAGTTTTCGTCACATCCCCCGTGGTTACATCACGGCAGCGGGAGTTCACTTCACTGTCCACCGCGACCTGGATACCTACGAGACTGATAGCTCCAGGCTCCAGACCACTGCCCAGTTCGCTAGTCACAGTGATGCCGTTGCTTCCACACTTGCTCAGTTGGCCTCAGTCAGGGAGCAGCTCCACCTTGCTCTCACTCGTCTGGCGACGTACACCACAGACTTTGTTGGAGACGAGCGCTTCGCACGTGTCGTTCAGCCAGCTGGTCTTCCGTTGCCAGATGCTGGAGGTTACGAGCCGATCAGAGGCCCACTTCTCGACCTCGGAGCTGGTTACACAGGGATTCCCCGCTATGGAGCACAGGGAGAGGACGCTTTCTACTTCACCACACCGAGAGTTGCTCTCAGAGCAGTTCCTATCTACATGGATCGTCGTGATACCTACTTCCGTGGGGTTCCTCCTCACCGTATCTCTCGTCGTACTACTCACCGCCGTCCTGCGTGATGAGCATGGGAGTACCGTTGTATCCATTACTAGCTGTGTCTAGTTTATCCTTTAGTTTTCGAACCATGTATTGGTCTGTTGGATATTCTGATGTATTTGAACATGTGATGATGTACCTGTTGGTCTATTCATGCGTCGGAATAATCTATCTTTCGGTTACCAAGTCTATCCTTTTCTGTTGTTGTGCTAAAATGAATTTCTGTTCAGGATGCCTCCAACCAGGAACAACCCGCCTCGCCACCACCAATGGGGGAACTGTTGGCTCAGATGACCCAAGTGGTGACACAGATGGCCCAGATCCAGGCTAACCAGCAACACAACCAGAATGCTCCAAGAGTCACCATCAAGGACTTCCTCAGCTTGGGCCCAAAAGCTTTCGTGGCAACACGTGAGCCCCTGGATGCTGATGACTGGATCCGTGACGTAGCAAGAGCTCTGGAGATTGCTCATGTTGCAGAAGAGGATAAGGTCAAGTACGCCACCTACCTACTGAAGGGTCAGGCAGCTACTTGGTGGGAGAACTACCAGACCATGAGAGCTGGCTATCCTATCACCTGGGGATGTTTCAGAGATGCCTTCCTGAAGCACCACATCCCGGATGGTCTCATGGAAAGGATGCGTGAGGAATTCTGCTCTCTCAGACAGGGCAAGCTGGACGTTCTCGGCTACCAGAACGAGTTCAATCGTCTCGCTCGGTACGCTGGTGACGAAGTGTCCACCGAAGCCAAGAAGATGGCAAGGTTCCGCCGAGGTTTTAACCCGGAACTGAAGTACGCTCTCACAAACATCAAGTGCAAGGACTTCGTGGAGCTCGTGAACACCGCGCTCAATGAGGAGAATGGGCGCAAGGCGTTCGAAGAGTCGCGCAAGCACTCGCGTGAGGGTGGTTCCTCCTCCAACATGACCACCCCTCAGCAGAAGCGCCGCATCTGGGTGCCAAATGGTGCTGTCACTCGGGCTCCAAATGCCCAAGCTTCTCCAGGCTTTGGTCCCCGCCACCCAACCCATCTCAGATGCAGGGAGAGAGGTTCCCGATGGGGCAGCCAAGGCCAGGTCCTTCTCGTGTCGTCACTTGCTACAAGTGCAAGGATACTGGACATTATGCTGATAAGTGCACTCAGAAGCAGCTACCCCTACCTCCTCGCCCCAACACCAACCAGGCTATGGTTCATGCTCCCCCGGCTAAAGCCTTCAACTCCAACAACAGGCCTGTCGGGAGGAACGCGAGGGTGAACCATATCAAGGCCGACAAAGCCGAGGAAGCTGCTGACGTCGTTCTCGGTATATTACCCGTAAACTCTATTCCAGCTAAAGTGTTGTTTGATACTGGAGCATCGCATTCATTTGTGTCAAAGATCTTTGCTACAACGTACAATTTAGCTCTGGTTCTGCTAAGCAATCAAATCTATGTGCACTCTCCGGGAACTAAAATGATTACTTCCAAGATAAGCATGGACAATCAGATCCTAATTGGAGGTCGTGTATTCCTTGCTTCACTTATGTTGCTGGGAAATTCTGACATTGATGTCATTCTGGGTATGGATTGGTTGAAGACCCACAAAGCTAAAATTGACTGTGCTCAAAAGTCAATAACTCTCTCCCACACTTCAGGCCAGATAGTCTATTCTCCATATGGATCAAGTTCTGTTCAGCTGTTCAGCCTCGATGCCAAACCCCTTCCTGCAATTGAAAATGTTCCGGTGGTTTGTGAATTCCCTGACGTCTTTCCAGAAGAGTTGCCAGGGATGCCCCGGACAGAGCAGTTGAGTTCGTGATCGAGCTTGAGCCAGGTACTGCTCCAATCTCTAAGCATCCATATAAGATAGCTCCTCCTGAACTGAAATTGTTGAAGGAGCAAATCGATATGTATATGGACAAAGGTTTCATTCAGCCTAGTTCCTCCGCTTGGGGTTGCCCAACTCTGTTTGTTGCCAAGAAGGATCAAACAAAAAGACTCGTGGTTGACTATCGTCCTCTCAACGAGAAAACCATCAAGAACAAGTATCCACTTCCTCGTATCGATGATCTTTTTGATCAACTTGCTGGAGCCTCAATATTCTCAAAGTTGGACTTGAGGATTTACCATCAAATAAAGATCAGAAAGGAAGATATTCCTAAGACAGCTTTCACCACTCGGTACGGTCTGTATGAATACACCGTCATGTCCTTTGGTCTCACCAATGCACCAGCAACGTTCTCAAGACTCATGAATTCTGTTTTCCATGAATACCTCGACAAGTTCGTTGTGGTATATCTTGATGACATTCTAGTCTATTCCAAATCCGAGGAAGAGCATGGAGAACACCTTCGTCTCACTCTCATGAAACTTCGCGAGCATCGTCTGTATGCCAAGTTTTCCAAATGTGAGTTCTGGATTCCAGAAGTTGCATATCTTGGTCATATCATCTCTGCCAAAGGCATTGCCATTGATCCTGAAAAGGTTAAGGCAATTGTTGATTGGAAACCCCCTAAGACGGTGAAGCAAGTCAGAAGTTTTCTTGGCTTGGCTAGCTATTGCCGTCGTTTCGTCCAAAACTTTTCCAAGATTGCCAAACCTCTCACTGATCTCACAAAGAAGGACAAAAAGTTCGTTTGGACTCCACAATGTGATGAGAGTTTCAACCTTCTGAAGACTAAACTCACTTCCACACCTGTTCTAGTTGGCCCAGATACTACCAAACCTTTTCAGATATTCTGTGATGCATCTCTCCAAGGCCTAGGAGCAGTTCTTATGCAAGAACGACAAGTTGTCGCTTATGCTTCACGTCAGTTGAACCCACATGAGCAAAACTATCCCACACATGATCTTGAACTTGCAGCAGTTGTGTTTGCCCTCAAGAAATGGAGACAATACTTGTTGGGTAACAAAACTGAAATCTTTTCCGATCATAAGATCTGAAATACTCTTCACTCAGCCAGATCTGAACCTCAGGCAAAGGAGATGGATTGAGAAGATTAAAGACTTTGATCTCACCATTTCTTACACTCCAGGCAAGGCTAATGTTATGGCCGATGCTCTCAGTCGCAAATCCTATTGCAATAATCTCATGATCATGGAAAGCCAACCTCCACTTCATGAAGAATTCCAGAAGCTGAACCTTGGTCTTGTTCCTGAAGGATACCTTGCTAGCTTGACAGCCAGCCCAACTCTCGAGGACAAGATTCGTTCTGAACAACTTCGTGATAATGAAATCAAGAAGATGGTAGAGCAAATCAAGGAAGGCAATGATAAGTTCAAGTCCTTCTCAGTTGATGACAAGGGAACTGTGTTCTTCGAAGGACGCATTACAGTCCCTCAGATTCAAAGTCTCAAGGATATCATTCTCAAGGAGGCTCATGAAACTCCTATCCATTCACCCTGGAAGTACAAAGATGTACCAGGATCTCAAGACTCTGTATTGGTGGCCTGGCATGAAACGTGAAATTGCTCAATACGTTTCTGAATGCGACGTTTGTCAACGTGTTAAGGCAGTCCATCAGAAGACAGCAGGTCTACTCCAACCTCTGAAAATTCCTGAGTGGAAGTGGGACATGATTGAAATGGACTTCGTTACTGGGTTTCCAAAGTCCAAAAAGGGCAACGATGCAATCTTCGTTGTTATTGATCGTCTCACTAAGGTTGCTCACTTCTATGCTGTAAAGGAAACTATCTCAGCTAGCCAGTTAGCAGAGCTCTACACAGCAAAGGTTGTTCCCCTTCATGGTGTTCCATTGGAAATAAGCTCAGACCGTGGAAGTATTTTCACTTCTCATTTCTGGAAAAGCTTTCAAGAAGCATTGGGCACTAAACTTCTGTTCAGCACAGCTTATCACCCTCAGTCTCAGGGGCAAGTCGAAAGAGTCAATCAGATTCTCGAGGATATGCTCAGAGCATGTGGTCTCTCCTTTGGCATGAAATGGGAGGATTGCCTTCCATATGCTGAATTCTCCTACAACAACAGCTACCAGGCAAGCCTAGGCATGGCACCATTTGAGGCACTGTATGGTCGCAGATGCAGGAGTCCAATCAATTGATCAGGAGCTGGTGAACGTTCACTGTTAGGCCCTGACATTGTTAAGGAAGCCGAGGAGAAAGTTCGTATCATTCGTGACAATCTCAGGATTGCTCAATCTCGTCAGAAGAGCTATTATGATAGCAAGCACAGGGATATGGTCTATGCACCTGGTGACAAGGCATATCTCCGTGTAACTCCCCTCAGAGGCACTCATCGTTTTGGTGTGAAAGGAAAGCTTGCACCAAGATACATTGGCCCTTTCAACATCCTCTCAAGACGTGCAGAGAATGCTTATCGTCTTGAACTTCCAGAAAAACTTTCCAAGGTGCACGATGTGTTCCACGTGTCACAACTCAAGAGGTGTTTCAAAGATCCAGATCGTGCAGTTGATCATGATTCCATTGAACTGCAAGATGATCTATCTTATGAGGAGCACCCTATTCGTATTCTCGATGAGACCGAGCGTAAGACTCGCAACAAGAGCACCAAGTTCTTGAAAGTCCAATGGTCGCATCATTCTGATAAAGAGGCAACGTGGGAGACCGAAGAGGATCTTCGCAAGAAGTATCCGGACCTGTTCATTTCTCAGTAGGGAATCTCGGGGCGCGATTCCTTCAAGGGGGGGGGGGGCGTAAACATCCAAGTATGAAAACATCCCTTAGTGGTTCAATTTCTTGTTTATTTTCAAGCAATGCATCATGTCATCATCTCTTTGCATTTGTTTTAATTATGTTTGCATTGTTTTCTTATTGAATCAACCTTGTTTTCACACTTGTCTGTTACAATCTTTCAAACAAAGAATTGCAAAACAAAACCTCCCTTGTTTTCCAAATAAATTCATTAATGTTCAACTATTAATTTGTTGCCTCAAATCATTCATTTAATTCCACCACTTAAATTCAAATCAATTCCAATTCTCAAATCAGTACCTTTGGAAACCATAACAACTCACCAAACTTTCTTCCCTCTCTAAATCTTCCTAAAACCCTAGGGGTAACCCTATCCAATGCATGTTTTTATCAAGGTTCTATTAATATTAAAATCCCTCTATTATGATTTCAAACACCAACTACTATTTTAAAATTTAATTTTTGAAAACCAAAGTTGGAATGTGGTTTCTATTTAACTAAAAAGCTTAACCAAATTTTTCTGTAATTTTTCTTGATTAAAACCTTAACAACTTTCTTCCAAAAGCAATCTACAAAAAAAAAAAACAGAAAAAGAATAAAAAGCAGCTAACCTAGCGCGCGCGCAGCAGCTAACCGCGGCCCAGCCCGCTAAGCCTAACTCTGCGTGCGACCCAGCCCACCGTACCGGTTCGTTGCGCCAAGATTCGCGCAGCGCGCCTAATCTGTTTCTTCTCGCGGTACGGCAGAAGATCCAGCGGAGCCACCGCGACCCCTGGCGACTCCGGCGGCCGCCACCTCCTCTCCGCGGGCCTATAAAGCATGCCCTAGCCCCCCCTAGTTGTGCCCTAGCTGCTAGGGTTTCTCTCTCCCCGCGCCGCGCCGCAATTTCGCCTCCTTCCTCGAGCTGTCCACCTCTCTGTATCTTCCCGCCGGCGATCCTCTGAAATTCGACATGGCGCCGCCGCGTGGAGCTCCCACCTAGCCACCCGCAAGCAGGATTCGAGTCGCCGCCACGCTCTCTTCCCCTTGGACACCTAGGAACTCCACGGTGAGTTGCCAATCGAGGACGCGATCCTCTTCTTTTTCTCCGGCCGCCGTGCCATCCCTCTGAACCCGATGATCTCCTTGTCGTTGCAGAACCCCACGCCGCCACCTGATCACTGGGATCGAGTCGCCATGGTCTCCTCGACGTTTTGAACACCGTAGCAGCCGCAGGAAGCCAGCAGGATCTCGCCGCCGTCCTCTTCCCCTCCGACGCTGCCTCCGTCACGCCGCCGTCAGCCAACGTCACGTCGAGCCTCTGCTTCGTTCTGCACGGTGGTGAGCAGCCACTCCCTTCCCTCTCTCTTCTGCTGCATCTCCGTGCACTCGTGGCACATCCAGCACGTCCAATTCGCTAGCACCACCGCGCCAATCGCCGCCGGCGAGCATTACTGAACCTCTGCCTGTCGAGCAAGCATAAGCTCGTCAGTTTCGTCAGTTAAGTTTCAGGCTTGCGCGCACCGTAACCTTTTCCTCTCTGCGTGGTGCTTACTGACAACGAACGCGATTCGCCGTATTGGTTCAGACGCAGCGCGCTAAGGGCCAGGTCGGGGGTTCGAGCCCCCCGCTGCGCCAGTTTATTTTGGGGAATTTTCCTCCCGCGCCGTGGCCCACCAGTCAGTGGCACTGGTGGCCACGCAAGCGCTGGCTCAGCGCCACGCTGGCTAGGCCCACGGGCAGAGGCAGTGGCTAGCTACCACCTGAGTAACAAAAGATTTATGCGCAATTCTAAAATTACAAATTTCTTTTTAAATAACAGAATTAAATCAAAACTTTAAAATTCAATATCTCCCATTTTATAAATCCAACAAATGCAAACTTTATATGTTTTCATATCCAAATTTCATAATCTTTCCAAATTTTCAACTTGTGTTCTGTTTTGAATTTTAAAATACTTTAAAATTTCAAATTTGAATAATTCAAATGCAAATTGAAATAATTCATAACTAATTCCTACTGTTTTCAAATAATTCAAATAAAATATGTTTTTCACACCTTTTTGAATACTCTATTCAAATATAAATTTTGTTTTCTGGTTTGAATAATTTAAATTGCCTAAACTATTTAAATCTTGTTTAATTCAATTAAAAACTGTTTAATATTGTTTAATTCATAATTAATTAATCCAAAGTCCAATTTCAAAATGTGAAACATGTAATCCAACTAAAATTTGATAAACTTTTCAAATATAAAATTTGTAAATTGTTTTGCACATCCTAACTTGATGAAAACAATAATTGTTTGTGTACCATGTTTAAGTAACAAAATTCCAAACTTAATAAATGCTTTCTAAATTGTTAACTATCATTCCAATTGCATTTAAATTGTGTTATTTTATTCATCATGCATGCATCATGATAACAACCAACACCTAATAAATAGTTGTAAATCATTTGTTCCAATTGTTTCAATGGGTCCTTTTCCATATGCAACCTTTGCATATGGGTCCATTTAATTTGTGCTATCATGTTAGTCATTTTGTCCAGATGCACCTATTAAATTGTCATGCATCATATTGACTGTGCACAATGCCATGAACATGATTGTTTACATTCCTGTTTTGTCTATTTGCTTCTTCTCGGTTAGACGACGACTACGTTGAGACCGACGATCCTTACGACACCACTACTCAGGACCTAGCCCAGTACCCGGCTACTGAGCTGCCAGGCAAGTTATCACTCACATGAATCATCGAGTTCCTTTCCACACTTGTTGTCGATACTATCCTTTTGTCTACTATTGCTAGCCCTATGTATCGTTGCTTGTTCTCCGAACCTATCACATGATACCCTGAACCAATGATACTGCCTCACCTCCATACCTACAGCCCTTGTTTGCCTTAGTATTATCATGCTTAGGGTTGCTTTTATTCGTTGTCAGTTACTACTTTTACTATCTTATTATTTGTACCGGGGGCTCGATGTTAATCAATCAATCCTGTTAATTGCTAATGGTAATAATAATTTGATGATAAGGCACCGGCAGGAGGCCCATGAGTGGTTTTGGAGCCTGCTAGTGTCGACCCTAATAGGAAAAGGGTCTTGTCTACTGATCCATGATGAGCGCACTACCCGCATTTGGGAAGCGAGTATGGGCGCCCCCTCAACTTGACCTGATTCGCATCTCGTCCAAATCGCCTCATTTAGTTCGTGTTTTCCATTTGCCGCATGCATGTTTTTGCGAGCCCAGCGCAGGGTGGAACTTTCGTAGTCGGCATATAGGGGACACGGTCTTAGAGTGCTATGATGGTCCATTTTCTTCTGGGCTTGATTAGCCGTGCGCCCAAGGTGCTTTGGGCTTGATGCGAAGAATGGTTGGTTGTGTTGAGTGCCCCGCTTGGTGGGAGGCATCCATCTGGCGGGATACTCATGAGTGTACGGCCAAATTGGTGCAACCCTGCAGGGATAATCTTCTCGAGAAGCCGTGTTTTCCGCGGTTATGGATTACTTGGTGAAAGTACTGGCTAACAAGTACTCAGGACAACTTCAACATAATGATCAATCATGTTTCACCCAATGATTAATAACCTGACTAGTAATAGGTTATTCACACAATAACTTGATTCACCTTATCACAACTGTGTGAGTTATCCTCGGATTGCTTCTTTGGATAAGGGGCGAGATCCAGGATGGGTTTGGTTGAAGTTATCTTTCAGTTGGTTACAATCCTCGATCTTATCTTATTCTGTTAGCCGGAACTTGTAGATATCTTCTGTAGTTGGTTAGAGCAGCCAGCAGCAACTTTCATATCACCCCTTTCTTCCGTTGATCCCAAGCATCAATGCTTGTGTTGACGGGTAACTCTTTGATGAACTGTGAGTCTTGCTTGCCAGTACTTGGATGTACTGACCCCGTTGGGGCTGTGGTTTACGCAGAGTACGACTACGACTGCGATGCTTCCCAGGATGGCTACTTTGTGTTTCGAGACTGCAGACGAGTAGTTAGCTGGACCAGGGCAGGATCCAGAACCTACGTGGATGGGCTTCGTCTTATTTATTTTCTCCGGCTTCTTAAGCCTGTTGGATTTGTCTGTACTCAGACCCTTTGATTGCTTCCGCTGTTGTAATGGATGATATGTTGGGACATGTGTCCTCTGGATGTTTGTATTCGATATTTCTGCCTTAGTGAAGGCCAGTTGCCCTTATTTCATTCTTTTGTGTCGTAGAGACATTCTGTGCTATCATTCGTACCAAACTGTTGACGTACCGTGCGTGTTTGATTATGAAGTACGTCGACAGTAGTGCCTTAGGTTCCTAGCGGATAGTTTACTTCGACGGTGGAAGCAGGCCTTGTGTTGTCGCGCATAAGCGCAGGCCTACCAGGAAGCTGGGACGTGGGAGCAGTTATGCCCCATAATCCAAGCACCTGACTTCCAGTTCGTGCGATGAGTATCCTCTAGAAACCTTGGGTGCGACACTGACATTGATGTCATTCTTGGTGTTGCATTGATGTCAACAACTCTGTTCCACCCTCATTACAGATAGTCTATTCTCCAAATGAATCAAGTTCCATTCAGCTATACACCCTTGGTACAAAAACCTCTTCCTTCAATTGAAAATGTTCCGGTGGTTTACAAATTCCCTGACGTCTATCCAATGTGCACGATGTGTTTCACGTGTCACAGCTCAAGTGGATCTTCCCAAGAAGTATCCGGACCTTTTCTTTTCTCAGTAGAAATCTCGGGGCGCGATTCCTTCAGGGGGGGCGTTTTGTAACAGCCCAAGTATGAAAACCTACCATTTAGAATGTTTGATTTCTTGTTATTTAAGTATTGCATCATGTCATCATATTGTTTCCATGTTGTTTGCTTTTGTTTCTAAATTGTTGCATTTGTTTTCCACTGTTTTCACAACTCAAATTCAAATCTTACTCAAACAATGTTTTCATACTTGTTCTGTTACAACTTTTGGAATAAAAATCACAAATAAAAACAACCTATTGTTCTCATTTTATTCCATGTTGATCCACTAATAAAATGGTGCTTTTATTTCAATTAATTAATTCCAAATTGGTTTTCAAATTCAAAGCAAAGTCATCCTCAACACCTCATTTGGAAATTGTCAAATATCAAACCATTCCAATGTTTCTAATCCAACTAATAATAGGGTTCACCCTATTAAGTGGTTGTTTCCTATATTAAATTAACAAAATATTCCAATTTCAAATCAAATTCATTCAAACCAGCACCCAAGTTGAGTTATAACCAATCTATAAACATTATCAATTCAATCAACTAATTTTAATCTTTTAATTCATAGGGGCTACCCATCAAATGCTTTTATTTCATAAGGTTTAATTAATATGAAAATTCATCCAAACTGGGTTGAAATACAAATACCAAATAAAAATTCAAACTTTTGACAATAGAAGTTGGCATCTGTTTGCTTTTGAGCTAACAAGCATAACCTAATTTTTTAGAATTTTCATTAAGCTAAAAGCTATGTTTTCTTCTTAAAACCAAACCTTACAAAAAAAAACAGTAAAACAAAAATAACAAAAAGAGAAAGGAGGCAGCAGCTACACCCCCAAGCCCATTCTTTTCTGGCCCATACCCTCTCACGTGGTCTTCTTCCTCGTACTGGAAGCGACGACTGTCGCTGTCAGTTCCTCTCCACCCGATCGAGCGCCCCCCCTCCTGGATGACCTCCGTACCATGCCTCTCCCCCCTTTAAGTAACCCTCTGCTCGCCCCTAACCCTAGCTCTCCAACCCACCGCCGCCATCTCTCCCTCTGCTGTCTCCCCACCTTCTCTGTCCCTCATCTGAACCTGTCCATTACCGAAGGAGGGAGCGCCACGGCGGCGGGGAACGGATGCCGCGGGTCGCCGACCATGGGAATGGAACCGGCTCTCCTCCTGCTCCAAGGTTGCTGTAGACGTCGCCGGCCTGGATGCCGAGGCGGCGCCGCCGTCGAGGTTTCCGCCGGCGGCCCGCCCTGCTGCTGCCCTGCTGTCCGCCCGACCCCCTACGCATCCACGCTCGAGGCCCGCTAGGTGAGCGCCCCACCCCCTCGGTTCCCCTCTCGCTCCCTCTCTCCCCTCTCCTTCCGTCCGCAGCACGGCCACCCCGCCCTCCGGCGAGCAGCAGACCATCGCCTCGTCTCTGTCCAGTACAGCAACGAACGCATCTTTAGTTCAGGGAAAAACCCACAGCGAACTGCACTATATCCTCACCCCGACCCCCTTCCTTTCACAATCCATCACAGACCGACTGGCTGCATCCGCGCGCAGCGAGCCAGCAGATCCCAGGCTCGAGTCCCAGCCCCGCACCTTTTTCCTGTTTATTTTCCGAATGATTCACAATGCAGTTCTGAACTTATCCACCCCCGAGGCCCCTTCCTATCACAACACAACAGCTACCCAGTTTGGTTCTGTCCCTTGTCCTCACAGCAGGAGTGCAGGGTTCGAGTCCCACCTCTCCCCAATTAAAACCAACTTTTTATTTCCAATGTTTTGGTCACAGCAACATCTCAGTATCACACATAGGCCCCTGGTAGTTATTTCTAGCCCCTGCAAAAATTATTTCCAAGTCCCTAGCGGCTAAAAATGCAGATTTGCACCAAATCTTGTAAAAATGCATAAGTAATTCATCTAAACTCCAATTTTAACTTTTAAATATGTTTTCTGTCCCAAATTAAATGTTCTATCCAAATAAAATTTGTTTACTGTTTGAATATTTTAAATTGGTGAAACATTTGAATTCTTGTTTAAATCACTTAAATTTGCAAAATTCATAACTTGAGCATAAAATTCCAAATTCAACAAACTAAAATATGTTTTCCAATCAACTTTTCATGTACTTTCCAAATATAAATTTTTTTGCTGTTTTGAATAATTTAATTGCTGAAAACAACTGTTCCTTGTTATTGTATTTAAAATTGCCAAAATAATAACTTGCTCATTTTAAATCCAATTTCCACAAATGAAATATGTTTTCCATGCAAAAATTAAACCACCTTTCCAAATATAAAAAATTTGTTTCATGTGAATAATTAAAATTGGTTAAATGATTTAAACCTGTTTAAATCATTTAATATTGCTAAATTCATAACTTGATCAAATCAAATCTTTTGGGACATATAAAAAATTTTCAAACCATCAAAGCATAAACTTTTCAAATATGAACTTCACTCAATGTTTTGCACAAATAAAAACTCAATAATTTCATGTTTGAATAAATTCATTTAAATTTTGCTTAAACTTGTTTAATTCCCAAATAATTTATTTGAAATCCTTTTTCAACAAGTGAAACATGCAATCCACCTAAATTGTGTGTTCTTATCAAATATAATCTTTGTTATCTATTTTTAAACAATTTAACTTGATGAAAACAACAAATGCTTGTGTGACACCTTAAGTAACCAAAATTTCCTAACTTAATAAATGAATTTCCAAACTTGTTAAACCTTATTTCAATTTGATTCTATTGTTGTTATTTTGCTGTTTTCCTCATCCATGCATCATGCTAATCCACTTTCATATATTAGTTGTAAAACAATTAATTCAACCATAATTCATGGATCTTTTCCATATGCAATCCAATTGCATGTGGGTCCAATTAAACTGTGTTATCTTGTCAAGTAGTTATTCTGATGCATCTATTAACATGACATGCATCATCCCATGTTTGTGCACCTATGCCATGATATTGATTGTTTATCTTTCTGCATTGGGTTTGCTTCTTCTCGGATAAACGACGACGTTGAGACCGATACTTACGACATCCCTTCTAGGATTTAGCTCAGTACCAGGCTACTGGGTTTTGCAGGCAAGTTATCACTCACATGAACCACCGTGTTCCTTTCAACATTGGCTACCGATACTTTCCGTTGTTCTTTTCTGCTAGCCTAGTAGTTTTCTGTTCGAACCTATCACATGAATCCTTTTAACCCTGTTATTGCCTCACCTCCATACCTAAAACCCTTGCTTGTGCTTTAGTCTTACCTAGCATGCTTAGGGTTGCTTTTGCGAGTCTGTTGTCGGTTACTCCTTTTACTATTATTATTGTACCGGGGCTCGATGTTTAATCAATCAATCATGCTAATGTCGTTATTAATAATAAATTTGATGATAAGGCACCGGCAGGAGGCCCATGAGAGGTTTTGAAGCCTGCTAGTGTCGACCCTAATAGGAAAAGGGTCTTGTCTACTGATCCATGATGAGCGCACTACCCGCATGTGGGAAGCGAGTATGGGCGCCCCCCAACTTGACCTGATTCGCATCTCGTCCAAATCGCCTCATTTAGTTCGTGTTTTCCATTTGCCGCATGCTGTTTTTGCGAGCCCAGGCCAGGGTGGAACTTTCGTAGTCGGCATATAGGGGGACACGTTCTTAGAGTGCTATGAGGGTCCATTTTCTTCTGGGCTCGATTAGCCGTGCGCCCAAGGTGCTTTGGGCTTGATGCGAAGAATGGTTGGTTGTGTAGAGTGCCCCGCTTGGTGGAAGTGCATTTCCATCTGGTTATTCTTGCGTGTACGGCCAAATTGGTGCAACCCTGCAGGGATAATCTTCTCGAGAAGCCGTGTTTTCCGCGGTGGATTACTTGGGAAAGTACTGGCTAACAAGTACTCAGGACAACTTAAACATAATTATCAAACATGTTACACTCAATGATTAATAACTTGACTAGTAATAGGTTGATGACACAATAACTTGACTCACCTTTAATACAACTGTGTGAGTTATCCTCGGATTGCTTCTTTGGATAAGGGGCAAGATCCAGGATGGGTTTGTTTGCAGTTATCTTTCAGTTGGTTACAATCCTCGATCTTATCTCCTTTCTGTTAGCCGGAAGTGGTAGAATCTCTGTAGTTGGTTAGCACAGCCCAGTTGCATCTTTTATATCCCCTCTCTTCCGTTGAACCCAAGGCATCTGTGCTTGGTGTTGACGGGTTACACTTTGGTGAACTGTGAGTCTTGCTTGCCAGTACGTTTATGTACTGACCCCTTTGGGGCTGTGGTTTCCGCAGACGATGTTTCTGAGGATCTACATGGTGGCTACTACGTGGAGTATGACGAGACTGCTGACGAGTAGATAGCGGACCCGGGCAGGATCCGAGACTTCGTGGATGGGCTCCGTCTGTTTGTTCCGGCCTCTTAGGCCTATTTGGTTCTTGTCTGTACTTAGACATGTTGAATGCTTCCGCTGTATTGTAACGATGTATTGTTGGGGCATGTGCCCTCTGAATGATTGTATTTGCTATCTCTGCTCTAATGAGAGCCATTTGCAACTTATTTCAATCTTTTGTGTCGTAGAGATCTGTTGTGATATCACTTGTTAAACGCGCGTTGACGTACCATTGTGTGTGTTTTGAAGTACGTCGACGGAAGTGCCTTTGATCTCTAGTGGATAGTTTACATCGACGATGGAATAGCAGGGCTTGTGTCGCATAAGCGCAGGCCTACCAGGAAGCTGGGACGTGGGAGCAGTTATGCCCCATAATCCAAGCATCTGCTATCCAGTTCGTACGGTGAGTATCCCCTAGAAATCAGGGTGCGACACATGTTGTATTGGTTTTTCCATTTATATCCACCATAGTGTTAATTGCCAATATATTAAATTGTATTGACCCCTTGTGGATTCATATTCCCTCCCGAAGATGTTTCCGAAGACGAGTGAAGGTTTCGTTAGGATATCGAGTCTACCGCCAACATTTTGCCTGTGGCACATGAACAATGGGCTCAATGTGTTGTAGTTTCCGCTATCTTGTTTCATGCTAGTCTTCTTAGACTATGCAAGTTGTAACTATTTTGTAATTGGATCATGCGATAACAGAATTTGATGCATTTGCATGATATTTCATCTTGTACTGTGGTGCAAATTGATCCAGGACTAGCACAATAACACAAATGTTCTCACATTATCAAAAGTGGGAACTCTACAAGGCGCGAGAACCAAGGTTATAATGCTAAGTGATCAATGAAAGAGAGTGATAGCTAGAAATTAGCATTCGCCCTACAGATGATACTAGTAAGACAATAAGTGAAATATCTGAGGGCAGGAAGTTGGATTTCTTATCTTCCAACGCTATGATGCGGGCTATCATCATTGGATTCCTCTATAGCTCCATGAATCAGCGGGTCTCTGCTGGATCTTCCGCGATGTCCCGGAAGCATCGACACCTCCCGCATCATCGATGTCTGGTGCCATAAGATCTTCATTTATAAGATGGCCACACTGAAGTGGAGGAACATGAAGGCCTTCTTCTTCTAGGAACATCACTCCTAAATATTTCACCAAAGTTATGGCTGGCCATCTCTGAAATTTCAACAATCATCACAAAAATTTATTTCAAGCAACTATAAGGTAGAAAGTACTATAGAGACTTATAGGAGAGTTAAACATGCATCAAACATAAAATTATTTCAACTCAAATCAATCATGCCAAGTCACATAAGATGTCACCAACGTACCAAAATACTCAAGAAATACTCTACTACCAACTAAAATTCTACTTGGATCATCGGAGGAGAGCAAATACACCAAATCTTAGCACAAATGATGGGCTGAGGAGATAAAAAATCCAGAGGAAGAACAGCAAGAACAAGGGTTCCAGGAAATGTTTTCAGTTTGGGAGGTGAGAGAGAGGACTTTGGCAGTGGAGAGAGTTGGTGGAGGGCCAGGGGCCCACACATGCCCAGGCGCCACCAGGGGCAGGCCGTGCTAGCCCATGGTCTGCCTGACGGTGATCCCCCTGGGTCTCCCAGGTGGCTCTGTGCCTCATTTTTTACGTAAAAAAATATTATAATTTTTCTGGAATTTTTCGAGAAACTTTATTTCGAGCTTTTTTCGGAATTTAATAATTAATTATAAACCTGGTAAAAAATTATAGAAATGTGGAAAATAAGACCAAAACCAGAACTACAGAGGTTCTAAAAAATTCTAATGGAAAAAATATCCAAAGAAAACAAAGGTGGAAGAGGCGAAAACAAAATTATGGTTGGTGAAAATAAACATAACAAGGTGAAAACAAAAGAAATCATTGTGAAAACAAAAGTATGGATGGTGAAAAAAAGGTATGGATGATGGAAACATGATTGTACTAAAGTGTAAAGGTGATAACAAAAGAAAACATGGTGAAAACATAATGGGGAAGTGAAAACATTGTCCTCTTCATTCAAAATCATTTGTGTAACAAGGTTGATCAAGTCTTGTTACGAGAATATTTTTATAAGAAGAAAAACTTTGCTGAACACTAAATAATTATGTTACCTCAACCTTGATACATAGTCCCAATCATAATAATTCATATTCTTTTGGAAGCACTGGAATGGGACAATAACATTCTCCAATTTTGATGGTCTCAATATTTTTATTGAATTTAGACAATATCTTCTATCAATCTTCTTGGGAAAATAAATAGTGTGCTCTTTATCATTAACTTAAAAGTTACTTTTCCTTGGTTGCAATCAAGAATCCCCTGCAGTGTTTAAGAAAATGTCTCCCCAAGAATAATATACATATTATCATCTTCATGCATTTCCAACACAACAAAGTCAGTTAATATCAAACAACTAGCAGCAACTTGAACAGGAACATCACATACCAACATGAATAGTAGTAGATTTATCAGCCATTTTTAAATATATATAAGTAGGTATTAATTTTTCCAAATAGAGTCTCTTATAAAGAGATAAAGGCATAACACTAATCCCGCTCCCAAATCACATAAAGCAGTTCTAACATAATTGTTTTTAATGGAACAAGGAATAGTTGGAAGACTAGGGTCTCCATTCTTTGGTACCTTACAATTAAAAGATTAGCAAGCAGTGGTAATTCCTCATTAGGAATTTTACTTTGTTTGAGACAATAATCTTTCATATTTTTTTGAATAAGGGGGCAGTTTAATAGCATCACTCAATGGAATTTGCAAAAACAGAGGTTTCATCCACTCACAAAATTTATTATAATGTACTTTTGCTTAGATTTGTGGTTCTTATCAGGAAAAGGCATTGCTTTTTGTACCCAAGGATCTCTTTCTTTACCAAGTTATTGGCAATGAAATCCTCCTTAGTATACTTCACAGTTTTAGTTTGCTTTTCAGATTCAGATACATTTTCCTTTTTACCAGAAGCATCACTTTTACCATTACCACTTTCAGTTTCAGCATCAGAAATAGATATACTATTAGGATCTTTAGCGGGTTCAGAAGATTCTACAATAGTTCTATGTCTCTTCATATTTTTCCTAGAGAACTATTATTTTTAGGTTGCTGAGAATATTGTTCAATTTCTTTACGGTGTGCTTTAGGATACAAAGGATCTTGAGTAGAAAATATCACTTAGTAATTATTATCACAGACATTTTTTTCTCTAGAAGCATTAGCTAACATATCTTTTTGCACTTTAGTAAGTTTGATCAATTTGAGTTTGAACCGTATGAAAATGTTTAACGAGAATTTTAACATCATTAGAGTTCTCCCCATAATACCATGCAAATTATTAATAGCTCTAGAGTTTTCCATAAGATTTGCACTCTCATATTAAAATTATCTTGGTTAACAACATAATTATCAAATTCTAAGCATTGATCAGGTTGTTTAGATTAGGGAACATATCTATTATCAAGTATTGCAGAGAGTGTACCTCAACTGTTGATGTGTGAGGAATAGGCTTACATAATTCTTCTATAGGAGGTAAATTCTTCACATCTCCAGATTTAATACCCTTTAAGAGACTTCGTTGCTTCCTTCATCACTTCATCATTTAATAAATCAGCCCTCTCTTCTTGGGTGTTGGTTGGTGTTGGCTCTAGTGTAGGTGTAGGCTCAGGTATATTCAAATCATCATTAGTTTTTGGCCATTTTATCCATTAATTCATCAGCTTCTTCTGGAGTTCTTTTCCTGAAAACATAACCAACACAACTATCCAGGTATGTCCTAGATCAATAGTTATTCCATTATAAAATATATCTAGGAGATCATTTTAGGTAGTGGATAACCAAGGCAAGCTCTTATTAAAGAACAAAACATTGTCCAAGATTCAGGTAATTTCTCTCCTTTAATTTCCTCAAAGTTTAAAGATCTCTTTCACAACAGCATGTTGAGCACTAGCATGATTTTTTTGAAAGAAAGCATTAATCAAATCTATAGACTAGTAATAGATCCAGGTGACAGATTGTAAACCATGTTTAAGCTTTATCTTTAATAAGAAAGGAAAAAATCTTGGTAACAAAATAAGTATACACCTTAGTATCATCAGAAAATAAAGTACTCATAGATGAAAGCTCATTTATGTGTTCCATAGCACTTTACTTTCAGTTTGACAAAAGGGTTCCTTCTCAAAATAGATATGTAAGATAAATCTAGAGATAAAATCATAATCCTTGTCTCTAATGTGTATGGGAGATGTAGCACATTTAGCATCAATAAGATTATATTTGACAGCATGTCTTGCAAGAAAGACTCTTAAGAGCACTTGCACTAGTTAGTAGCTTGAGTTTCTTCAATGAATTAATCATTAATTTCACATAAATTTTATCAAGATCATCAATAAACTCAGTTGAATTAATAGGTGTACCAATATTTTCAACAGGAATTTCAGAATTTTTAATTTGTTTGGATTTAGCTATAGTAGCATCTAGGAAAGGACCTGGTGAATTAGTATCATCAAGCACAGTAGAAGCATCATCAAAAGTATCAGGAGCATTTTCAGACTCAGCAGAAGTAACAGTGTGTGTAGCATGTGGTGATGTAAATAGCTTACTCATAACAGACGGTGAATCAAGAGCAACATAGGTGTTCGGAGTTGTACCTCACCTTGTACTGGATGGTAATATAGGAAATTTTCCATCACGATTCTTCCCCGTGATGAAAGGCTTGCAGCGAACAATATCACGTTCAAGTGAGCAAATAAATAAAGCTATGCTCCCCGGCAATGGCGCAAAAAAATTATCCTGATGACCCACAAGTATAGGGGATCGCAACAGTCTTGGAGGGAAGTAAAACCCAAATTTATTGATTCGACACAAGGGGAGCCAAAGAATATTTATTAGCCTTAACAATTGAGTTGTCAATTCAGATGCACCTGAAAGTAGACTTGCTCGCAATAATTTATCAGTGGTAACAGTTTTATAGAAGCATTAGTAGTAAAATAATAGTAGGAGTAAAATAGTAGCAGAAGTAGCAATCGCGGAAAACAGCAGGATGTGAGTACCATAGGGATAGAGGAAATGGATGAACGGGCGTTGCATGGATAACAAAGGTCATTTAATAATAATAACATGGGCATTGCAGATAATAATAATAAAGCATCCAAGTTCTAGGTTAACCATAGGCATGTGTTCATGATAGTAGTACGTGCTCGCAATGAGAAACTTGCACAACATCTTTTGTCCTACCAGCCCGTGGCAGCGCGGCCTCTAGGGAAACTACTGGTAATTAAGGTGCTCCTTTTAATAAAGCACCGGAGCAAAGCATTAACACTCCGTGAACACATGTGATCCTCACATCATAGCCATCCCCTCCGGTTGTCCCAATTTCTGTCACTTAGGGGCCTCGGGTTTCGGACAACAATATGTATAAACAACTTGCAGGTGTGATAAAGAAACATAATTAATCATGAAACAATAAACATGTTCAGATCTGAAATCATGGCACTCGGCCCTAGTGACAAGCATTAAGCATAATTAGTTGCAACAACGGTAGAAAACACTATCAATGGATACTAGGCACTATGCCTAACAATCTGGCATTATGACATGATCAATCTCATCCAATCCATTCCATCCCCTCAGCCTACATCAAGGTTTACTCACATCTGGACGGGGGAATCATGGATGGTTGATGGAGAAGGAGTGGTGGTGTCGATGGTGATCATCTCCTTTGAATCCCCATCTTGGCAGGGTGCCAGAACAGGAACTTCTAATCCCCGAATTGAGTTTCGGGGTGGAGGCGGCGCTATGTTGTGTTTCTGTGGAATATTACAAACCCCTCGCGTTTAGGTTTATGGGGCTAAGTAGTCGAAAGGGGAGCATGAGGGGGTGCCTTTGGGTCCCACACTACCAGGAGGCGCGGCCTAGGGGCGCGCCTAGGGGTGTTTTGGCCCCTTTCTGGCCCCTCTCCGGGTCTCGTTCTGGCTCTCGGGGTCTTCTTGTGATATAACCCCAATGGGGTCTTTTCTGGGCATTTTCCCGAAAGTTGATTTTGATGCATAAAAACAAGACACCAAAGTAATTCTGCTGAAAACAGCGTGTCCGTGTTAGTGGTATCCAAAACTCACAAGTTTAGAGGAAACCGTAAGAAAAGTGTTTGGAAAAGGAGATACGTTTTGGACGTATCACCTTCCACTTGTGTGTAGCCTTGAGCTAGAAATCTTGCCTTGTTCCTTATGACAATACCATGCTCATCTTGCGTGTTCTTGAATATCCACTTAGTGCCAATAATATTGTGTCAATCTTTGTGCTTCTCAACTAGTCTCCAAACCTTGTTGCGCTCAAAGTTATTGGGCTCATCATTCATAGCTTCAACCAATCGGAGTCCTCAAGAGATTCAAACACTTTCTTTGGTTCCACCATAGATAGTGATCTTGATGCTCACAAGTGAGCCAATTGATTTCTTGTGGATCTTGCTTTAACATCTTCTAACACTTTGTTGTCGTATGCATCAATACACTTCAAAGCTCTTCTAATCATTCTAGTACAATGGCTTCAATCTCCTCATTATTGCAAGGAGGAATCACTTGATCATCTTGATCACTTGGGTCACCGTCATGACTGATTTGTGGCCTTGATCATCATCATCATCAACACCACACACTAGCTATAACTTGAGGCGAGGAGATGAAGGTTGATCTTGGCCTTACCTTGACTAGCTTGATGATAGGAGTGGTTGCATCTTGCATAGTAACTTGTTCAAGAAGAGGAGGGTCTTGATCATGTTCATGGTTAGGTGCACCACTTGGCTCCTTGGATTGTTCTTCTATTGTAGAGGAGGGCTCCACATGAGTAGAGCATAGTTCTTCTCGAGTCGCCATAAGGTGTCCCTCAATAGGGCGGAAGATCCCAAACCCATCCTTCCTTTAGCTTGTTGAGGTATTTCGACATCTATGTTACAAACATGAAATTGCGCCACTTGGGACCCAACATTTTCCTTGAAAGCCACACTACAAGATCTATGACAATCCGTGAGGATTTGTCAAATACTCTATAAGTGTGGATACCTCAATAGTTTTGTATTGAAACTTGGACAACCGAACACCCTTGATCAAATAAAAGCACTTACAATCGAACACGCGGAAGTACGTTGGGTTTGTTGCTAATGAGGATCTCATATGGAGTCTTGTCCAAGCCCTTGTGGATGTAGAGGCGGTTGGAGGAGTGGCATGAGGTGGATATGGCCTCGCCCATACATATTGGGGAGATGAATACTCGCCAACATGGTCCTTGCCATATCCAAGAGAGTTCGATTCTTTCTTTTGCAACACCATTTTGTTGCGGCGTGACGTGGCGGAATATTGATGACGAATACCCTCATCACTAAGGAATTCATTCAAAGTGTAGTTTCTTGAAATCTGAGCCATTGTCACTCCTCATAGCCATTATTTGGACATTGTGTTGACGTTGCACTTGGTTGGAGAAGTCGATGATAGTTGGTTGGGTCTCACTCTTGCTCTTGAATAAATAAACCCAAGTGTATCTTTAATAATCATCGACAATCACCAGGAAATACTTCTTGCCACCAAGACTTTCCTCGAGCACGGCACCAAAGATATCAACATGGAGAAGCTCCAAGATCCTCTTTGAGGAGATAATAGTCTTGTCCTTGTGAGGTGCATCATGCATCTTTCCTTAACACACGACCTATAAACGCGATCTTCGGAAAAGGAAACATTTTCTTTTAATACGAGCATCTGGACACTTTGTGAAGACTTTGCAAAGTTCAAATGTTGACATGGGATAAGCGGCGATGCCACAACACCCCAGTACGCCTTTCTGAAAAGACACATCAATTGAGAGTTGACGGACTAAGAAAAGTCTACCACAAACAACTCATTTTTTACATGTCCCATGAATGTCATGTCAACAGTCTTGCTCTTCAAAAGGACCACACTGTTTTCATCAAAGAAGACGAAAAAACCCATCTTCCCAAGAGAACAAACATAAAGTAAATTGAAACAAGGGATTCAACAAGCATGACGTCCACGATAACAGCAGGAGCAATCACAACCCTTCAAACCTGATACCTTAGACATGGACTTGTCTCCATAGGTGACGGTTGCATCAATATCATTTGGGCGCAACTCCGTCACAAGTTATTTGCTTACGGTCATATGAGTGGTGAATCCACTATCAATTATCCATTTAGATCCACCGGAAGCATAGTCCTGCAAGAGATCATTGACTAGAGTTAGGACCCGAGGAGGGTCCCCTCATGTTAGCAACAAGGGTCTTTGGAGCCCAAATAGTATATTCAATGAAACCTTCAATTGGACCAACATATTTAGCTTGCACACCACCATAATAATCAACATATAAGAAATGGTGTGGATTGTTAGTTCCCGCGGAAATGCTACGAGTAGTGTTGTCCCTCATGACACCACCACTCGAGGCACATTGTTGGCTTGTGCGGGAATGATGTGAATAGTTGTCCTAAATGACAATACCACCCATAGCACCACTGTTTTCTTTCTTCTTGTTTTTCTTCTTCTTCTTGTTCTTGTTCTTCTTCTTGGCAACATATCCAAGACCTTGCTTGCCAACTTGTGGCCTAGGAGCGCTCATTTCTTGTCTAGGAACAACCACTTGTTGGCTTGAGGCCACAACCTTCTCTACTTTAGGGCTCTTGCCCTTGAGCCTTGATAGCTCATCCTTCAACCTAGCATCTCCCTCAATAATATTTGCATGACCACAAGAAGAAGTAGAGGTGCTAGGGGTGTTTAATTGATTAAGTTGAGTTTTAAGATTTTCATGTAACTCTTTGAGGATAGAGTGTTCACTCTCTAAGGCCTTGTGAGCCCTGGTGAGATTCTCAAACTCCTCGGTTAGTTTCTCATGACCAACACCAAACTGAACCTTATCCTTTAGCGTTTTTATATTTAGCAATTAGCAAGGTCACTTTCTTTAGTGATATTTAGAAACAATTTCATTATGTGACTCTTCAATAGATTTAAGTTCCTCTTCAAGAGAAACTCTACCATTATGATCTTCCTCAAGAGTCATGGAGAGAGATGATATCTCATCCGCGTCCCTTATTTCAATCTCACCTTTCTTCTCAAGATCTTCATTGGCCTCTCCAAATTGGCTCATGAGGTGATCAAAGTATTTCTTGGTCTCTCCTTGCATGTTAGACATAAAACGTTCCAAAGCTACAATTTCATCTTCTACTCTAAGATTAGCATGGTTCATAAATTATTTTGGAGTCTTAGAGTTTGGAGAAGGTGATACCTCCGAGGCCTTAGCCATGAAGCAATTGGCATTGGCTTGAGGAAGATTCTCATTGGGGGATTCAAAGAGTGATGAAGATGATGGAGTGGTAGCAATAGCAAGAGCGGCCACTTCACTTGTGGTTTCTTATTCTTCATCACTTCAAGAATGATAGTCCTCTTGAGTCACAAGCACAAACTTGTCGGGGACTTCTTGTTGAAGGGTTTCTACTTGAAGTGAGGTTTCTTGTAAGCAACCTTGGACTTTTCCTTGCGAATGAGCTTTCCACCATGAAGTTCTCTATTCTCATAGGGACACTCCGTAATGAAATGGTGCTTATCTTGACAATTGAAACAATACCTCACCCTTTAAGTCCCTTCGTTGCCATAGTGAGACTTGGTCTTCTCCTCAACATATGCCTTCTTGGATGGATTCTTCCAAAACTTTTGCACGGTAAGGATTGAAATCTTTGAGTACGGGGTATATTATTGATCCTTAATAGAGCCAAGTCCTCAAAGAAACCTTCTTCATACTCAACCTCCCTTACAAAACCTTGGCCTTCAAAGCATCTGATGCTCCTTTGTGCATTCCTAGGGCTCTAGCACGGTTTTGGTTAAGGAGGAAAAGTCAATTCTTCCTTGAATCACTTGGGTTGAGATCAAGGAGGCAAAGTAAAGTCTTCCTTGAATTCTCTTCAAGTCCGTGGGCTCAAAAGGCATAAGAGCAATCATGTACTTCCTTTTGATCCAATCATCATCAATGTACTTGGCACCAACATTGTTGAATGCGGTGGCAAGAGTCTCGAGCCTTCGGTACATTTATTCATGGCTCCACCATCATGAATATAGAACCCTTCGGCCTCATTGCTCAAGGCATCATACCTAATCCTTTTCATACTTTCATTGTCCACAAACATGATGACAAGAGCGTCCCATGTTTCCTTGGCGGTGGAATATTGTTGAAGATGAGGCATGTTGTTTGGACCCACGGCTTGTTGAATGATGGACAGGTGGTGTAGTGAGTTGACAATCTACGGCTTCTCTTTTGTCAAGTTCTTGGGGTCATGTGGCTTGTATCATTCGAGTGCCCCAAAGTTCAATACAAGAAGAGTTCAAGTGAGTTTCTATGTAATAATTGCCACTCACCAAAAGAATGTGCATCAATTTTCGGAGGTTCTCCTAGGAATTATATGAGTATGTGGATGGGAGGTCGGGAGGATGTCCTTCGACGGAGTGGAATTCTCCTTTTACTTCTGTACCCTTATCGGTGGAGTTCTTAGCGGAAGTATCTTTAGGTGGATCACCATTATTCCCCTTCCCGGCGCCCTCCGGAAACTTGTCCCGACGAGATGAAGTGGAGGTCTCCGATTCCTTGGCTTTGATGAATTGCAACATGAGTGTTCGCAGTTCATAAATTTTGCTCTCCATGGACGAGGTCAATAATTTTTTAACTCATTGAGATCATCCATAGAGACATGCACCGCGGAACCGGTGACCTCAGGATCATCGGCCATATTAAACTCTTAGGCGGTTAAGCCCGATAAAAGATCTGAGTCTCTGATACCAATTGAACGGATAGTATGGGCACCTAGAGGGGGGGGTGAATAGGTGCTACGACGGATTTTAATTTTCTTCAGATTAGGCTTGACACAAAGGTAAATTCTCTAGATAATCTTATATTTACTAATTGGAGACTCCCTACGAGCCACCACGGTTAATCCTAGAAATCACCTAAAAATAACCACAAGATTAAAATTGTACGGTTAGGATTAAATAAGTGGGACCGAACAGTTTTATTCTAAGGTTGGAGTTAGACATGCATTGCGTCATATACTACCAGGTTCGAACACGCACCTCAAAAGAAAAGAAAAATTGAAACGAAATCATAAGATCACTTTAAACGTCTCTTATCCACGATGATTCGGTCGATCTCATGTTGATTCATTCACATGCGCATGTCTGGCGGCAGCGTATTACCTTTTCTAATCTATCACGTCAGCGGCGATGTTTCATGGGCCCGAGCCATGCCGCCGATCTTGGAGGCAGTCCAGCCTAAATAAGAAATACCTCGCCGCCGCCTCCGCCTCCGCTTCAATCGGCGGCATTTCCCAATTAGTCACAGAACTCCTGTCCAGGCTTACTATCCGAGCGATAACAGCATCAGCAAGTAGTGGCGAGCAGCAACATGGAGTAAAAATGTGGACTGAGACACCAACGGCCAGCACCGAGGAATATGGTGGCAGGATAATAGCACATACGTAAAAAAATTGTGGCAGCCGCTTGCATGGGAAAGCAGCGCGGCCGGCGGCTCCCCGATGTAGCATGCAAGAGCAGAGCACAGAGGGCAAAAGTTGTGGATGCCGGGAAAGGGTGAGCAGCGAAATAGGAGCTTGCTAGCGCCAGGATGCAGCGACGGGCATTGACAGCCGGTGGCGAGTAGAATCTGCACCTGTCAGTCATCTATACTGAAATCAAGAAGTGCAAACTGAAGTCTTACTAACAAAGAAATTATGAGTGCTTGAGATTTGTGCCGCTAAGTGTTATACACGGAGAAGGTCGAGTGGCCTGGTGGCATAAAAGTTGTTGCTGATCACAAGAATTGATAGCTGTAAGGTACTGTTCGTGTTGGCTGATACTAGCATGCAATTTTTTTATGTGATCCGAATTGGTTTCCAAATCTTATTGCGCGATTCAAATAAGACTAATATGTTCCAGTTTTTAGCCAGATCTGTTTCAACAAAATGGAAGTAATAACTGGGCTCATGAATGGAGAAAAACCATATTGCACCGTAGTTGAGAAGATGCATCTCTCGGCAAGGTTGTGTATTTCAGGGGCAAGGTTTGCATCAATAAATTTGTCACTTACCTTCTTTTCCTTATATCTAATGATGTTCTGACATGACGGGTGATTTATTTCTGAAGTTCTTCAGAAAGTAGTAACCTAGCGTGAAATTATGGCTTTAGTTTCCTATCCTCTATTACAGTGCTCGGAAGCTTTACATGGAATTCGTGATCTTTATGCAATTTATAGTGATTTGTTCTGCATGCAGGAAATCAAGATAGAAATATTATTTTTAGATAGTGTTCGATCTTGCTTTGAACGTTTATTGTTAAATTATTATACTGAGTACGAATAGACCAAGAAAATGCATTCTAACCGTGAGTTTCTCACACATGTCCAATGTTTAAGAAGGATATGGTAAAGCATATTATGGATGATTTCCCTGGAAGCTATGGTGTACTATTACTTGGTGGAAACATTGGCCCCGTAGCCGAACTCTTATGTGGTATTATTTCAGTCTAATTATTTTTGTGTGCAATCAGCAATATGGAAAACCATCCACACTGAAATAAATGTGAAAATATAATGCCTTTCCATGCAAAATTGTGTTCCAGTAGACATAGGAACAAATAGTAGCATCATTTTTCAAATGCAAAACATAGTTATTTTTTATTACCCGAAAGAATAATATAAAAAATATTCTTGACGTACTGTTGCTTTTCTTACCTAATTTTTTTTTGCATCCATGAGTGTATCCACAAAAAAAGTGTACATACCTTATCAGTTTTATCTGTGGGTGCAAGTTTGTTGTATTTTGTACTACTTCGCAGTACAAAAGATATTCTCGGTACTCTTAGTATTATTTAATAATGATGATTTTTCATTTCTGCTAACACATAAGCACACCATTTAAGTTTGGAGATACCTTTGTTTTCTCACTCGGTGGTATAGATGAAGCAGGAGTTCCCATAGTTGCTGCGTTGTTACAAAATGGTGGGAGGAGACCCGCTATTTTTGGAAGAATCAAATATTGATCGAGGTATGTCGAGAGACTCTCACCCTGCTTCTAGTTCTCATTACATAGTATCCAAAAAATCTTACACACTAATTATTTTAGCTGAAGGTGATAGCGATGCAATTCATTAGAAAACTAACACTTGCCGAAGTAACTACTTTTGATTATAATATCATGAAGAGTGTCGAGACATCGTAGTAGTTTTCATAGACTGGGGTACCATGAGAACTACGGTAGAGACGTGGGGTAACGGGATAGCGTAGTACACGGACACGGGATTTTACCCAGGTTCGGTACGTCGCGACAGTACGGTACCTACTCCTGCACTTCTCACTAATTGGGACTAAAGCCCGTATAACAGGGTTACAGCGTGAGGGAATAGATCTAGCTACTCGAGGATTCTCGGCGAGTTGCGTAGAGCTTTAGCTTGTGAAACTTGAACCTAGAACTTATATAACTATCTCCCGTCCGGCTTATAATAGCGGATTAGGGCTTACAGAACAAGAAACCTAGAAGACTACGTTTACTTGTAACTTGGAAAGTAAGGAATCCGTCTTCTCCTCAAGCCAGATCACGTGGGCCGTGATCCGGGTTCTTCTAGAAGGCTTCTGCGCGTCGGACTACTGGGCCGCCCAATGGACCAAGCCCATTACCACGTAGGCCACCCTGGTAGTCCGGCTCTTTTGTTACATCTTCTATACCCCTATTCAGTATATATCCGACAGTAGCCCCAGGAAGGATCAAAACTCTGATTCTCCGTCTTCTGTCAAACAATTTGTCGGGAAAACTTGATTTCAGCAGTCTTGATTCTTTCTTCTTTCTTTTGAAGGAGATGGTAACATATAACTCGGAACTACGAAAACCGGCTTTTCTTCTCGCGATCCTTCGCGGAAAAGGAACTTATGACATCAGCGCTTTAATCATGCTGACGCAAGCGCCGCTTGGTTTCACGCGGGAAACCCTGCAACGTATCTCTGACAGATTCTCACGAGAAACGAGGAGATAGCCATCATTCCCCTGTCGTTTGGTTTCCCGGATTTTCCGGCGAGCGACACGCGTCGAACATCCAACGGTCAAAAGAGCCGTTGGCACGTATCTAACGGATATCTGGCTATAAATAGCCATCCTCTCCTCGAAACTTTCCTCACTCCCACACTGCCCACGCCATTGACGCGAGCTCGAGAGCAAATTTCCTGCCCCAAGCGCACTTAGCTTCCAAGCACGCAGAACGCACAAAAACGCACCACCAAAGGATGGCATCCTCGCCGCCTTCACCGACCCGCGCCGCCATCGACGAGCTTGTCAACGACCTAGATCCGCAATCGGGAGCGCAAAAGCCCACCGGCGACGAGCCGGAGAAGGCCACGGCTTCCGCGGCGGGCGGAGAGAACACTTCCGCCGCCGCGGACATAGCATCATCAAGCGCCGCGACAACCCCGCCGTTTGCACCAACGACGGCGAGGGTCAAGATCCCTTCCCGTAGCGATGAGCGCTTCGCTACCGGAACCAACAGCAGAACAGAATTTGTCGGCAATTGGAATCCGAGTAATACTTCTCTCGTTCTTCTTCGTCGGATGACAAAAGAAGGTTACATTAGTTAAAGGCAAATGGCGGATCTCGAAAGATGAACCCGAGCCAAGCCAAAAGTCGGAGAATGCGTCATCCTTACTTCTCACATCACGAGAGGTATGGGTTTTCCCCTTCCGCCTTTTTTCTAGACATCCTTAACTTATATGGCGTCCAACCACACAATATTTCTCGAATTCCATCCTCTACTTAGCCAGTTTCCAAGCCCTTTTCGAAGGATATCTCGGGATGACACCTGACCTAGGTTTCTGGCAGTATTGTTTTGAGGTAAAGCATAATATCACGCATGGCATATCGCCTATTTGCGGGACTATATCTTTTACCCTCAGAAAATTTAGGGAGGAATGGTATCCAAAAATAGAAATGCCGGAACCAGACCAATCTTGGCTGGGTTCTTTCTTTTATCATCAGGATATTCCATTCCCAGGCAAGACAACCGGGTTTCCTCCCTTTGTTAACTGCTGCTATTCCTCGCGAGAGTTGGACAACCACAGCAGTAGAAAATTTGCCAGAAAACCTGATGAAGATAAAGCGGCGCATCGCCAAACTTTCTTCCTCTCAACCTTCTTTGATTGGGAAGGATACGTTATGTGCTGGTTCGGACGCCGCATCCAACCTCTCTCTTTTCGTTCCCGACTCCTTTGTGAATACCAAGGGCCAGAAGATAGCATGAGAGGAACAGATAAGGCCTTTACCAAAAAGGATTTTATAGGACGACTTCACCAACTGGTTGCCGCCAGTAGTCAGGTTGAGGAAAATCTGGCAATCTATCACGTGGAAAACCCGGTCCCTAAGGTATTTGTCTTTCCTTGTTTCCGAGTTTTTCCTCAGATTATCTTCTCTCTCTGCTTTTTAACATACTATTAACTCCTTCCTAGTTTGATGACTTGGAGAAAATGATCTTGCTTCCGATGCTGAGCTCAACAAATTGCATGCCGAGTTTCTCAACAATCGAAAGCGCAAAAGGCAATCAGCTATTAAAGAGGAATCTATTCCCATTCTGGACGATACCGGATAAAGAAGAACCATTCGATGAACTCGGATATATTCGTCCAGAAGCGAAGAAATTCTTTGCTCCTGCGCCTCTAATTCGCCCTTGGCCACAAAATGGGTTAGTTATTCGCAATGACATTGCTTTTTCACCTCGTCAAGTTATACACGATGGCCTTCATCACGTTGGGATTCTCTTTGCGGAATATGCCAAAGAATTCCACGAGGTTTTGACCGACTTGCGGGAAATGAGCCAGGTAATACTTCTAGCCCCCAAGCATTAAGTTGAAATATGAATTCTTCTTAATGTTTCTTCAAATGCCTGTTCAAACTTAAGCATCTGGCTTTCATTTCCATGTTATAGCATTCCGCAGACGCCATAAACTTAGAAGTTTTGAAGAAGCTTAGTCTCAAGAGCAAAGAAGTAAAAACCCTTCAATCTGTTATTGAGACGAAAAGTAACGAACTAGCGTCAACTCAACGGCAACTATCAAAAGCCACCGGTATTTTGTTTTGTACCATTTGTTTTCTCTGGAGAATGCTTGCTGAATTGTTTTGTAAACTCAAATTGATTATTGCCCTCCAGCTGCTTTAAACAAAGCCAACAAATTAGCAGAAAATAATGTCCATGTTTCTCGGCTTCGTGAGGAAAACTCGAATCTCCGAAAGGAACTTCTGAAAGTTCAAGAAGACCTGGAAGCCAGTAACCTGGCTCTTGGAGTTTCCAATTCCAAGGCTTCCGAGCAGGCGGAGAAGGACAAATCCACCATCCGGGATTTGACCGATGCTCTGAACCTTCGCCTGGAGGAAGTTTCCGAGATCGACAAGCTCATTGGTAAATTTCTAACTTATGTACCATTTTTCCATCTTTTACTTTCTCTGGTTTTCTGTCTAACCCTTTTGGGTGTTTTATTGTAAAAAACCAGGAGATACCCCAGATGGCACTCGGGCTGCAGGCATCCGAGCTTTCGGGGAGACATGGAATTTGATGAAGGCTGCTGCAACGCAGCTAGTAGACAAGTTTCTTCCCGAGAAATCTGGGGAGTGCTCGGAGGTTGAAAAGCTTCCGGGTGCCATCATGGAGGTGGCGGAGTCTAAGGAATCTTTCCTTCGCTCCGCTGCACGGGGTGGTGCGCGCATGGCTCTTGGCCTCATGCGCATGCACTACCCTAGTGCTAAATCCTGGCGCGTGGCGTCCGGTGTCCCTCAAGGATACACGGATATGCAGCGAAACACCATCTTTGGTGAAGTCAAGGGCCACGCAACCCAGATTGCCTCCATGGTAAACATTTCCATCAACTATCCAGAAGCAGAGATTCCTCCAATCCCTCAAGACGAAAGCAGCGAGGAGGAGTCAGATGCTTGAAGGGTCACCTGGAACCTGGATAGAAAAAGTAGACAATAGGAGCATTACTATTCTCTCAATGTAATCCAAAATGTAATGCTTCTTTTTATATGAATGAAACTTCCATCTTTTGCAGTTTAAATTATGAAAATCTTTGCAAGTTTTTTGGGTTTTATCATTCCTTTATCTTCTAGGTTCTCTGGTGTGTATGCTTTAATTGTCCTTAGTGTTTGAAATGGCTCAAATAGCAATATGAATCTTCATGCCGAGTAACTGGGGACAAACCAAGCAGTTTTTAAAACTCGGAAACATGGATCATGCTAAAGGCATTTTTACTAACTAGTTCCAATAACCCAACACACACAATTAGATAAGACCTAGAGAATTTAAGGAAAGTTTTTTAAGTGAAACTTGGGCACACAGGCAATTCAAGTTTCCCTTAGCCGCTAACAGGCTGAAAAATCATTCAGTTTTGTAACGCCGAGTACGCAAGCACAATTCGGGTTAATGTTGAGAAATTTGTAAGATCATTGGGAAATAGATCAGGCGGAAACACTTTGCACTTATAAAGAATATGGATGACAGCATTCCGTCAACTTTATTTCATGATCTCAAAAGATGTTTACATAGAATTGAACTAAGTACGGAAAGGCACATAACTTTCTATACGTTCCCAGGCTTCCGCAATACACTTGACTTTGTCGAATTTTTTCAGCATCTTGTAAAGTGGTAAGGTTTTAGCCCCCAGCCAACTGATGAATCTGCTGACGGCTGTGGCAGAACCGTCAATCTTTGGACATCTTTTACATGTAGGCTTTGATATATTCAAGATTGCCTTGATCTTTTCCGGGTTAACTTCTATTCCTCTGTGAGAAACGATGAAACCCAGAAGTTTTCCTGAGGGAACCCCGAATACGCACTTAGATGGATTCAACTTCATCTTGTAAGTGCACAAGTTTTCGAAGGTTTCTCGCAAATCCTCAAGGAGTGTATCTTTTTCCTTGGTTACGACAGCGATATCGTCCACGTAAACATGGACGTTTCTGCCAATTTGACTATGCAAACAGCGTTGCATGCAACGCTGGTAGGTTGCACCTGCGTTCTTCAGGCCAAAAAGGCATGGTTACGTAATAGTAGTCCCATACGGGGTTATAAAGAAGTCTTGATTTGATCTTCCTTTTTCATGCGTATTTAGTGGTACTCGGAGTATGCATCCAAAAAGCATAAAAGCTCAGAGCCTGCAGTGGCGTCTATTATTTGATCGATTCGCGGTAACGCAAACCTATCTTTCGGACACAACTTGTTCAATCCTGTGTAATCTATACACATTCTAAGAGCAGTGGTGTCTTTCTTCGGCACTAATACCGGATTTGCGGACCAGTCAGTATGGATTACTTCCTTGATAAAATCCGCTGCTAAAAAGCCGGATAATTTCCTTGCCAATAGCCTTCCGTCTTCTTCCGTCAAATCGACGGAGACCTTGTTTGACGGGTTTTGATCCGGGAATAACCTTGAGTTGGTGCTCAGCAAGTTCCCTGGGTACGCTGGCATGTCAGCTGGACACCAGGCAAAAATATCCCAGTTCTCACGGAGGAACTTGATGAGCTCGCCTTCCTATTTGTCGGTCATCCCAGTCCCTACGACGACAAATTTTGTCGGATCTTTGGGATCTAGGATTACCTGTCTTGCATTCTCGGAGCCTTGAAGCTATCTGTTGGCTTCCGAGTTTCTTTTCCTGCCGGCATTTCTTTCGGCGATACCTCCTTGGCTAATTCCTTCAGTTCCTCCCTTGCTATAACTCTCTGAGCGCAAAGGGCGTTTTCTTTCTCCAACTCGTTTGCCAGCTTTGAAATCACCGGCAATGTGATTACTCCTCCTTTGGGTCCTGGCATCTTCAGCTTGTTGTAGATATAGCAAGATCTTGCCATAAATTTGGCGAAAGCCGGACGTCCGAGTATTGCGTGATACACGCTTTCGAACGACACTACTTCGAAGGATACTTTTTCCTGCCGGAAGTGATCTTATCTCGAAGGTGACATCTAGGGAAATTTCTCCTAGGGATCGTGCTTGCCTGCCAGGAACAATGCGTGGAAGCGTATATTGCTGTAGTTGAGTGGGACTCGGAGATCTTCAAGTGCTTCAGTGTATCCAGGTACATTATGTTGATGCTGGATCCTCCGTCCATCAGCACTCTTCTTAGCCTAATGTTTTGAACAATAGGGCTTACAACAAGAGCTTGTGTGCCGGGTTCAGGGATATTTCCGGGATGATCTGACTGATCCCAGATTATCGGTGTGTTGGAGTACTTCAAGAATTTTGGGGTTGCAGGAACAACCGCGTTTTATTTCTCGAAGTGTCCTTTTGGCCACCTTTGCTGACGGGGTTGCTAGGAAAGTTAACATTGCTTCTCCGTCAACTCTAGGAAATTTGGGTTCGCCTTTTCGCTGCTGTTCCTGGATTTTGTCATCAGTGTCCGATTCACTGTCTTCTTTTTCAGCTTCTGGCTTTTGTTTGGCAGGTTTCCTCTTGGAACCCTTCCCTTTATTTCCGGATCCTGCATTGCCTTTCATATGCTTGTATAGCCGGCATTGCGCGTTTGTGTGGGTTGGTTTCCCAAACTGAGAGTGGTGGACGCAGGGTTCCGACTTAATTCTCTCCCATTCTTCGGGAGTGTAATTGATTGGATCTGGACTGCGGCCTTTCCACTTATTCATCTTTTCTCCTCCAAAGGCTATGTTGACCTCCTTGGGCTTTGTTGTTGACTCCGGAGTTCCTTTTTTATCAGAACGAGGTGTTTTCTTGGCCAGTATCAGTGACTCAATATTGCCTCCTCTTGCTCTGATATCATCTTCGGCTGCAGCATGCTCGTTAGCGGTTGTAAGCATAGATCCGAGATCTTTGTGTTTTTTAGAACCAACCATGAACGGTACAAGTCCAGGTTTTAGGCCATTGACGAAAGCATGCATTGCTTGTACGTCAGTTACTCCAGAGCAACTATTCTTCATTGCAGTCCATCTGGAGATGAAATCCACGTATGGTTCGTCTTCAAATTGGGTGCAACGGTTCAGCTGGTTGATGCTATTTGGGCGTTTGTATGTTCCCCGAAAATGCTGAGTAAATACTCTCGCCATATCATCCCAACTGTCGACAGTTCTTGATGGTAAACCATTGATCCAATCTCTGGCTCCGTCTAGCAACATTAGGGGAAGAAACTTGACAGCTTCCAGGTCTGTCCCGTTGTTGATTTGGACGGCTGTGTAATAATCTGAAAGCCAGGTATCCGGGTTTGTACTGCCGGTATACTTTTGGTAGGTTGGACCAACTTTGGCGAAGCCAGAATGCAGGGTTATCCTTCGGATCCTGTCAGTAAAACACTTAGGACCAAAGTATAGATCATCCTTTTCTGCTCTATCAATATGTGCAGAATATCTCCCGGCTGAATGGACAGAAGGGGATCTGCTCCTTTCTTTTCCATTGTTGCGCGGACGCGCTTTTCCGAGGTTATCTCTATCTCTTCCGTCACGCCCCCTGGGATTAGGTGGAGTCCTGCTCTGTACCTTTCCTTATCTTTAGGCGGTGTCCGAGATCTTTCACGTCTGTGAGGTGTATCGTATCTTCCAGCTTTTTCAGCTGGGTTTCTCGGAGGTGGCATTATTTTGCCGTCATTCCGGTGTTTGTCTTCCCGATCGTGTGGTCCATCTTTCGGGAGATGAGGTCCGGTTCTAGACGCTGCGTCCCGGTTGTCGGGGTTTTTCTTGTCTTTTCTCGGATCCTCTTTTTTATCCGAATCTCCGGGTTCTTCCGGTCCAGGTGCTCCAGCAGCGCAAGTAACTGTTTTGCAGAGGGCGGAATTATCATGCAGCCTCCCTGATCGCTCTTGGCCTCGCTGCTGCTGCTGTAATGCTTTTCCTAGGAAAGCATACACCCCTTGGAGTTTTTCCCCGTTGGAATACAGATCGTTGTTTAGGATGGCGAACGCTGCTTCTGCGTTTTCCGCTGCGGTTTTGTGTATTGGTTCGCCCTTGGCATCTTTGCCGTTTAACTGCTTTTGCCAAGATGGGTTATAAAACCTTTCTTTGGCGGCAGTTCTTCCGGTTTTGCGATTCCGGGTAACCTAGTAGGTTTTAGGGCAGATCTATGCTTTCTCTCGTACTCCTCTATTTCTTCCTTCATGACTTTGATGTCATTATGGGTTTGTTGGAGATGTTGCCGAGATCTAAGCAGATGTTGTTGTTGCCGTTGGAAAGCTTGTCTCCTGGCTTCCAGCATCTCAGGGGGTTCATCTGGTCCCACTGGTGTTTGTAATAGTTCTTGCTCTTCCAGTTCTGTCATTGGCGGAGCAGTGATTTCCTTAGATTTCTTTTCCGCGGGCTTTGTGCCACTAATATCTCCAACTTCCAGGTTTTCATCAGCGAGATCAGCTGACTTTTTCTTCCGGAGTTTGTACTGGAGTTTTTTAGAAGCACGGTGCTTTTCTTGGAAGAAGGAGGTTTTTTGACAGGTTCATCTTCTGTCATCTCCTTGACATTAGGGAATATCGGAGAAGTTTCTCCGTCTTCTCTCTCTTCCACTGGCGGAGGAGTTTGAGGGCTTTCCTGGCTGTCGGCACCCGTTGTATCAGCTGGTTTTGCCATTACCACTTCATGGAATCCCTCTTGAAAGGACTTAACTTTTCTTACGAAGGCATCATCGTCTTCGTCTTCGGAGTCGAACTTATCCGATCCGGTTTCCGACTCCAATCTCGCCTCTATGGCGGCAAGCACGGACTCTGCTTCCGAGTTCATCGTCTGGTTGACGGATATCGGATCTTCCGTCTCTGTGACGGGTATTGGTTCTTCCGTCTCTATGACGGGTAGGTTGTTATCTGCCTCTTGCACGGGATTTCCGTCATCCGTGTTTTCAGCGATTTCGGATTGCACCATGCCGATAAAGTGGGTATCACTGTTTTGTCGGCGATCTGAGCAAAATCCGGCATCATAGTCGTCTTCGACTGGGTATAGGGCGGGTGGGATAAGTTTGCTTCCACCGCAAAACCCCATTGCCTCTGCAGTTAGTCCGATAAAGATGTTAGCAGATCCAATCTGTAACACGCAGGCACTTACCAGGTGGTTTTGCGCCGGTATGTAGGATCCGTTGTCGAGGAAGCGCCCGACGTCGTCGTCGAATTCCAAGCTTCCGAAAGTGATAGATCTTCCAATTCCGCCGAGTATCCCAGATCGGAATTTCACGCCTGACGTCGTTTGCCCCACGGTGGGCGCCAACTGTTGAGACATCGTAGTAGTTTTCATAGACTGGGGTACCATGAGACTACGGTAGAGACGTGGGGTAACGGGATAGCGTAGTAACACGGGACACGGGATTTTACCCAGGTTCGGTACGTCGCGACAGTACGGCGTACCTACTCCTGCACTTCTCACTAATTGGGACTAAAGCCCGTATAACAGGGTTACAGCGTGAGGGAATAGATCTAGCTACTCGACGAGGATGAGCTTCTCGGCGAGTTGCGTAGAGCTTTAGCTTGTGAAACTTGAACCTAGAACTTATATAATCTATCTCCCGTCCGGCTTTATATAATAGCCGGATTAGGGCTTACAGAACAAGAAACCTAGAAGACTACGTTTAACTTGTAACTTGGAAAGTAAGGAATCCGTCTTCTCCTCCAAGCCAGATCACGTGGGCCGTGATCCGGGTTCTTCTAGAATCCGGCTTCTGCGCGTCGGACTACTGGGCCGCCCAATGGACCCAAGCCCATTACCACGTAGGCCACCCTGGTAGTCCGGCTCTTTTGTCTACCATCTTCTATACCCCTATTCAGTATATATCCGACAAAGAGTAAACCATATATATAAGTATCCCCTCTTAGTTCGCCGTTTCATTTTTTTTTCATATTTCTATTCATTTGTACATTTAGAAGCAATAGACATGCAAAAAAAATCCAGAACAGAATTTTGTTATAATAAATGTGAACTCTTACCACTTTCTAATGTGATGTGAAAATATATTCATAATGTACTATTAGATAGTTGTACAAATTATCTACTGATTCATTCTCTCACATTTTCATAAATTGTAATAGGTCAATAACGCATGTTCATATAAATATTAGTATGTAATTTTCGTATAAAGTTAGTAACTTGAGAAATGTCCAATTCAGAAATATATGTGGGATTACCTTTAAGTTGTGTTGGCACATATTTTTACCGTAAGAAAATAACATAAGAATTTCAGTTTTAAATTACTTATTTTTTAATGAATAACAATATAATTTTAGAAAATTTTGGTTCCTTTAATTTTTGCACACATAAAAACTTACAATGTTGTAAAAATGTGTATTTATATTTAATTGTAACAACCAGAAATTACTAGCCCGTGCATGTGCACGGGTTCACGACTAGTGCAACTAAGGTGAATTTACCAATATGAGAAGAACAACAAAATACAATACAAGTAAGGTAAAGGAAAGGGAACGATATAACTGTAGTCGGAAGCACGCGGAGACACGATGTATTCCCGAGTTCCACTTTGTTAAGGGAGTACTTCTCGTTGAAGGGGTGTGAGTTTCGCCACAACCCCTCCACAAAGGCCTAGTCCACCTTCCACAATTGATCCCCTTTGAGGCGGGAATCGAGTCTTTTACAAACAAGTTTGGGGCACACACCCACAACAAAATTGGGGGCTCGCAACAATCACAAGAATCACCAAGAAAAACAAGATGTATAGGTTCTCCACAAGAGGAAACCCTAGACTAGTTCCCCTCAAGCAAATGAAGGGGAAAATGAAATCCGGTTGGTGAAGACGTAGATCGGGGCCTTCTCCTCAAATCCTCCGAAGATCAACTCTTTTGGGTGGAAGGATTGGGAGATCTAGCAAGGTGGGTGAGCTCTAGCAATGGTGAGATCTATTTGCGATGAGCTAGCTGGAGGTAGGTGAAGGGGAGGGGGTATTTAGGCCCCTCATAAATTTTGGAGGCATTGGAGACGATTCTGTCAAAGTCACGCCGGAGACTCCGGTCTGAGATTTTTCGCCAGGCTTCAGACCGGAGACCCCGGACAGATTCCGGTAAGTCTCCGGCGTGGATCTAGCGGGAGACACCACACCATCCATCTTCAGTTTCTTCAAAGTAGCAACCAGTCCGGAGACTCCGGTGCGCATACCGGAGACTCCGGTGTTACCAAAGCTTGAGTCTTGACTCGTTAGCTCAGAGACTTCCTGATGATGAGCGAGCAACACAAGTGCATATTAGTCTGGAGACTCCGGACTGTCTCCAGTAAATCTCTAGACAGATTCCAGCGGGTGACACCACGAGTTCACCGCGGTTCCTTCAGCAAAGCGAACCCACACCGGAGACTATGGTGGTTCTCCAGTAAGTCTCCGAAGTGAGTACAGCGGGTGACACCAGGGATTCAACACGGATTTGATCCTCGAATAACCTTCATATCGGAGACTCCGGTCTAGGAGACCGGAGACTCCGGCCTGGAATGCAATTCCAGCAGAAGTTCCACAATGATTTGTCCCTTTTTGTAACTCATTACCACCAAAACAAATATGATTATTAGGCCCTCAAAAACATCAACACACTTGAGGATACGTGTGTTGTTAAAAAACAACCAAAACAAGATGATTTAAGTTCGTTTGCACTTTCAACCATTGAGAATGATCAAGGACAACCTCGCAATGGAAATCTTGACCCGACTCTTTCTTCAAGACAAGAGTAGAGAGGCACTCCACCACTAACAACGATTAGCAACCTCCATGTACGACATCCTAAGAGGAAAGACTATGGACTTCGTGCTATAGAGCATGAACATCCTTCATCAACATATATAATCGCAACATAAACATCAAGGATGCGAAGTAGCAATGCAAAAATATCGACAACACCATGAGCATGAAGATACAACTCCAACAATTTACGACGATGTCCCACCAATCTATGATGAGGGTCCACAAGTCAATAATGAAAATTGTGGTTCCTATGACCTTGCGAATGATGTCTCTCTCTTCCTAACATTCCAAGGCCACATCATTGTCACTATTATCAATAAGAACATGAAAATCAAGAATATCATCTTCACCGTCATAAACCACTTGAGGATAATACAATGCATGGTTTCCACTATCCCATCATCAATACCACCGAGCCTTCCTCACTATACACATTGACACTACCGCCACATACGAAAATTCCAACATCAAGTACCAAGGATTGGGATCCTTTTATGGTTTCCTCTAAAGTTTCTAGTGCAATGAGTGGTAAGAGAGTGATCCACCTAAAGGAGAGTGAGAGCCAAAAGCCAAACATGAGTGGAAAAATTTCGAGTGCTCAAAAAGGCCTTGCCTTACTTGCCACCAAAAGAGAGATGCGAGAGTTACAAGATGACCCATCCATACCTCACATTGTCCTTGTGTGCAAAGGAGAAGCACTTTAAACTAACTCCATAACAAGCCTTCCTTCGTCTTTGTTGCCTTTTGTTGCGGGAATTTGAGGACGTATTCCCCGAAGAACTACCACAGGGTCTACCTCCTACACAAGGTATCGAGCAACGCATTTACCTCATTCTGAATGCGCCAATTCCAAGCTATGCTCCCGACAGCACCAACCCCGAGGAGACTAAAGAAATCGAGTGGAAAATCCAAGAACTTATAGTGAAAGGTTTCATTCATGGCTTCCTTTGCCCTTGTGTCGTTACGGTTATCCTTGTCCCTAAACAAGATGACACTTCTAGTTTCATGGATTGTCGCCTTATAAATGCTAAATATCTTCGATATATACATCCCATTCCTAGACTCGACGATATGCTTGATGACTTATGTGGTGATGCAATCATTTCGAAATTGACCTCAAGTGTGGATATCACCAAAGTAACATGAGCATAAGTAATGAAGGGAAAACTGTTTATAAAACAAAACATAGATTGTATGAATGTCTTGTAATACCCTTTGATCTTTCCAATGCTCCTTTAAAACCTACGCATCTTATGAACAAAGTTTTGCACCATTTCATTGGAAAAATTGTCTTGCTTTATTTTTGACATTCTTATCTATAGAAAATCTTTGGAGAGTCACATTGAGAATATTTATCAAGTATTGTTGGCCCTTCGGAAAGCAAAACTTCTTGCAAATCTTTCCAATTGCAATTTTTGCACCAACAAGCTTGTTTTCTTGGGTTTTGTGATTTCCTGCAATGGAATTGAAGTTGACGAGAAGAAAGTCCAGACAATTATAAATTGGCCTAAGCCTACTTATGTGGGTGAGAAAAGATGTTTCCATGGTCTTGCCGATTTCTATCGCCATTTTGTGAAGGATTTTTCAACCATTGCATGCCCTTTAAATGAGATTACAAAGAAGAATGTACCATTTGTTTGGGGCAATGCTCAACAAAAGCTTTCGATACCATCAATAAATGTTTAACAGAAGCACCTTTGCTTTTTTTGCCGGATTTTGAGAAAACCTTTTAGATCAAACGTGATGCTAGTGGAATAGGCATTGGTGTCATTCTTATGCTAAATGGGCGTCATGTTGCCTATCATAGTGAATAATTAGATGGTGCTAAACTTAATTACCCAATTTATGACAAGGAACTATTTGCTTTGGTTAGAGTCTTGGAAGTTTGGCAACACTATCTTTGAGGAAACAAATTTCTTATTCATTCCGATCATTGATGCGTGTTGGGAACCCCAAGAGGAGGGTATGATGAGCACATCGGTAGGAGTTTTCCCCTTAGTTAAGAACCAGGGTTATCAATCTAGTAGGATAAAGACGACCTTCGGAAGGTTGATGCCACTGACGGTGGTGCTGGCGCTTCACCGGTGTCAGAAACAACGTGGAACCTGCACACAACACAACCAAAATACTTTTGCCCCAACGGTACAGTGAGCTTGTCAATCTCACCGGTCTTCTTGAAAACAACGATTATACGTACAGTGTGGAAAAGAGTGTATGCTTGCAGTAAGTAAAGAGAGCAGGAAATTATTGTGGTTTGTTTAACATTGTGGAAAATGGACCGGGGTTCATAGATTCACTAGTGGTGTCTCCCCATAAAAATAACATGCTGGGTGAACAAATTGCAGCTGGGCAATTGACAAATAGAGGTTGCACCGTAGTTCACAATATAACATAATGACTACTATGATATTTAGTGCGGGCATTACAACAAAATACATAGACCGAAATCCATCTGCATCTATGACTAATAATCCACCCTCAGGTTATCATCCGAACCCCCTTAGGTATTAAGTTGCAAGCAACAGATAGCTGCATTAAAAAATGTGTGTAATGTAAGCAATGGTTATACACGCGGGCACTCTCACCGTTGTTTTCTCCCTAGTGGCAACAACACATCCTCCCCCGTCAAGTTTCTGTCACTCGAGCACAGGCGAAAAGGAGGCATGAACCCACTATGTAGAATAAATACTCCCTGTTGGAGTCACTAGGAACTACTTGGCCGGAGAAACCACTAGCAACGGAAAGCATGCAAGATCACAAATAACATATGAAATAAATAATATAATCAACTTGGCATAAGGTTAATATTCATCGGATCCCAGCAAACACCGCATGTAGAATTTAATTAAGATCAATCTCGATCATGATAGACAGCTCACGAGATCTAAATATGGAGGTATATGAGGAGGAGACAACCATCTAGCTATTGCTATGGACTCGTAGTCTAGGGATGAACTACTCACGCATCACTCCGGAGGCAGACATGGTGATGTAGATGCCTCCGGTGATAATTTCCTCTCTGGCAGGGTGGGAGACAGCTCCAGAACCCCCCTGATCTAGGTTGACGACGATGGCGGCTGCGGATCTTTTAGGGGATGTTTGATCAGGTGCCTAGGGTTTCCATCCGGGGAATAAATAGGCAAAAGGGCAGAGGCGATGGAGGCCAGGGGGCCCACACCCATAGCTGGCAGGGCCAGGGGACCCGAGCCACCCTATGGTGTGGCCTCTCTGTCGCCCGTCTTCGAATCCTCTTCGGTGTTCTGGATGCTTCCGGAGAAAATAGGCACTTCGGGCTTTATGGGGTCCAATTCCGAGAATGTTTCTAGAACAACTTTTCTGAAACCAAAAAGAGCAGAAAACAGGGAACTGGCACTTGGCATCTTGATAATAGTTTAGTCCCGGAAAACTTATTAAAATGCTAGAAATAAGGGAGAAAACATGTAGCAATTGGCCTAATATGATCATGGAGCATGAGAAATTAGGGATACGTTTATGACGTATGAGGCATCCCCAAGCTTAGTTCCTACTCATCCTCGAGTAGGTAAACGATAAAACAATAATTTCTTAGGTGACATGCTACTATCATAATCTTGATCATTAAAATGTAAAAGCATGTATGATGAGATCATAAAACTTCAAACACAAACATGATGAATAGAACTTTAATAATAAAGCATAGCAATCACTTTGTATCACGAAGAGTATCTTAAATAAAGGATCATGGATAATAATGCAATAAAAGATAAAATGTTTGTTTCAGGTATAGAGAAAGCATGGCAAAGTGGTCTTTCGCTAGTCTTTAAAAGTGGGACAAAACATAAATGCCAGGACACTTTCAAAGTTCAAGAGGAAGACTACAACAAATAATTTATGAACAAATAATATCACATCATGAAGTAATTACTGATGTTTATGGGACAAATGGCAAAAATTCCCTCTCAACTGTGCATAAAGTTAGAAGATAGAGCCTCAACATAAGAGTAAAAGAAAGGCCCTTCGCAGAGGGAATCAGGGATCACTCATGTGCTAGAGCTTTTTTTTAAAACATAGGTATTAAAAGTTTGACACCGTGGAGAAATGTCTATTTTTTTAGAGAGGTGTATGCTAATGTCAACGAATGGTAAATATACAATACAGTACATCACAAGACAACTGGATTGACAAGAGCGTATCCCATGGTGAAGGACGCAACTGGTGTAGAAGGTCATCCCTCTTTCTCTTTTGTTTACACAATTAAGCTTTGACTGATAAATCAGGGGCAAAAGTAGTGAAGAGAATTTGTTTGTACTAATTTGGGTCTAGGCACCCCGCGGCCAGCTCTTGTATCATTTGGATAAGCGGATGAAGCCACTAGTTTTAAAGGTAACAAGTGAGATAAAGATTCTCTATTGACGTCCTCATGAGCAAAAACAAGAACACGAAACATGAGTAATTTTGAAGGTTTTAAAGGTAACACATGAGCAAACTTGGAGTGGCAGTTAAATAGCACATGTAGGTAGGTATGGTGTACACATTGGGAAAATTTTGGTTCAAATAAGTTGGTTGCATGAGTAGAACTCCATACTCAGTACAGGTGGAGGCTAGCAAAAGACTGGGAGCGACAAATCAAGAGAGCATAAGAGCCATAATCATGCATAGCGACAGAAGCATCATTAATTAAAGCATAAGCGGTATCACAAGTTGAAAAACTAAGTGGTTATGGAGGCTATTCGTGACTGGTTTGTAGTCATAAACATGGTGTGAGCATGCGCCAAGTCAACAAAATAAAACATTCGAAAGAGAATACCATATATTAATGCTTTACTATGACAAGAAAAATTCATGAATCTTTCAAAACATATTAAACGCTCTCAGCTATTTAAGGATATTCATGCTACTCAACAAGCACAAGGCTTTAAAACTAAAATAATATTTAGGATGGCATGGAAAGATTCTAGCCACAGTCTATACAAGCTTCTACTAGTAGAGTTATAAATTCTACATCAAGGAGTAGTTTTCTTTTCCCAACAAGCACCATCCAAGATATGGTTTAACAAAAATACTCTTTATGATACAGCAAGCAAACACGAGAGTACTCAAATAATACTACTAAAACTAACATCTCTGATAAGAGATGCATGCAAAATAGGAGCTAAATAAATGCAGCAGCCAGACAGAGACTAAGAATACAACATATTCTCATGAAAGAGAGGAGTGTGTCACTCTCCAATGAAAGAATGCTGGGGTCCAACCAAGCTTATTATGAAAATATAAAAAAAAACTGAAAACAAAAATAAAATACGCTACAAGTAAAGCACATAAGGTGTGACCGAATAAAAATATAGTTTCACTAGAAGTGACCTGAAAATTTGTTATGAAGAAGGGGATGCCTTGGGCATCCCCAAGCTTAGACGCTTGAGTATTCTTGGAATTTTCAGGGATGTACCACCGGGGCATCCCCAAGCTTAGGCTTTTCACTCTTCTTGATCACATCATATCATCGTCTTCTCTTGACCCTTGAAAACTTCCTTCACAACAAAATTCTCACAATCTTCATTACCAACGTTAGTGCATCCGAAATAATAAACTCACATGGTTCAGTTTCAACACAAGACTAGCACTAAAAAACACATTATCTACTGCCACAACTTCTTTTAAAACCCTTTTTCTCAAAAGAACACCAAAAGAAAGAGATTAAGATGCAAATGCAATTATTGGCAGAAATCTGTCAAAACAGAACAGCTGGCAGAGATCGGTTTTTTAGAAAATCTTATGTTGCTCAAATAAAAAAGTGGTCAACTAAGAAAAGTTTCGTATATAGCCCAGGATTAAGCAAAAAAGAGCTCAGGTCATTTTGAATTGTTTGTGATTTTATACGTAATTAACAGTGGATAGCAGAAATCTGTTTCCTGCACAGAAATCCGAAATGTAGTGTCAACTTTCCACTAGAGGCTTTAATTGGCTCAACAAAAACATAAAAGAAAAGATACAGAAGGGTTGATAAGAAAATAGAAGACACCCAGGTGCAAAGCACACAAAAGAAAACAAACCAAAACTGAATGAAAACAGAGAAATAAAATGGGTTGTCTCCCGATAGAGCTTTTCTATAATGCCTTTCAGCTAGGCCTAAAAGATCAACTCAAGTATTTTCTAGTGAAGAAGCATGAACATCATAACTTGCTCTAATAATAGATTCAAAAGGTAGCTTCATACTTTTTCTAGGAAAATGTTCCATACCTTTTTTGAGGGGGAATTGATATTTAATACTCCCCTCTTTCATATCAATAACAGCACTAACAGTTCTAAGAAAAGGTCTTCCCAAAAAAATAGGACAAGAAGCATTGCATTCAATGTTCATAACAACAAAATCAACAGGGGCAAGGTTATTGTTAACCATAATAAGAACATCATCAATTCTACCAAGAGGTTTCTTCTTAGCATTATCAGCAAGATGAACATCCAAATGACAGTGTTCCAACGGTGGTAGATCAAGCATAGCATAAAGCTTTTGACTCATAATAGAGATACTAGCACCAAGATCACACAAAGCATTGCAATAAAAATAATTTAATTTTATATTAATGATAGGCTCCCAACCATCATATAATTTACTAGGGATAGATGTTTCAAGTTTCTTTCTTCCCTAACTTTCATGAGAGCATTGGTAATATGTTTAGTAAAGGCCATATTCATGGCACTAGCACTGGGACTTCTAGAAATCTTTTCTATAAACATAATAACTTCAGAGATATTGAAATCATCAAAATCAAAATTATTATCATGAAAAGTAATGGGACTTTATTAACACCAACTACTTTAACATTGATAGTAGGAGGTTTACTAGCACTTGGAGCTTCAGTTTTACTAGTGATTGTGATAGTACAAACTCTGGCAATATTAGTGTTTCTAGCCAATTCATCTTCTCTTTCCCACCTAGAACGTAATTTAGCTATCAACCTAACATTATTATCAATTTGAACTTGTATGGCATTCAAATTTTTAATTTGTTTAACATCTTGTGGCAAAACCTTCAGTTTTAGAAAATCAACATCAATAGCAAGGCTATCTAACTTTAGAGGCAAGAACATCTATTTACCAAGCTTTTCCTCAACAGATTTATTAAAAGCAGTTTGTGTGCTAATAAATTCTCTAAGCATGTTACAAGATCATATCTAGAGCTTTTATTGCTATTGGAGTTGCCATAAGAATTACCATAACCATTATTAGGAGGATAGGGCTTATACTTGTTTCCACCAAACTTATTTCTATAAGCATTGTTGTTAAAATTATTATTTCTAATAAAGTTTACATCAACATGCTCTTCTTGAGCAACCAAAGAGGCTAAAGGAATATTATTTGGGTCGACTTGAGCTTTACTATTAACAAGCATAGACATAATAGCATCAAGCCTTTCACTCAAAGAGGAGGTTTCCTCAACAGAATTTACCGTCTTACCTTGTGGAGCTCCTTAGTGTGCCACTCTGAATAATTTATCATCATATCATCAAGGAGCTTTGTTGCATTGCCCAAAGTGATGGACACAAAGGTACCTCTAGCAGCTGAATCCAATAGGTTCCTTGAGGAGAAATTCAGCCCTGCATAAAAAGTTTGTATTATCATCCAAGTAGTCAGTCCATGAGTGGGACAATTCTTCACCATAGTTTTCATTCTTTCCCAAGATTTAGCAACATGTTCATTATCAAATTGTTTAAAATTCATTATGTTACTTCTCAGGGATATAATCTTAGCAGGAGGATAATATTTTCCAATGAAAGCATCTTTACACTTAGTCCATGAATCAATACTATTTCTAGGCAAAGATAACAACCATTCTTTAGTTGTTCCTCTCAAAGAGAAAGGAAATAATTTCAGTTTAATAATATCTCCATCCATATCTTTATATTTTTGCATCTCACATAGTTCAACAAAATTATTAAGGTGGGCAGCAGTATCATCAATACTAATACCAGGAAATTGCTCTTTCATAACAAGATTTAATAAAGCAGGTTTAATCTCATAGAAAGAAGAAGTAGGAGCAGGTGGAGCAATAGGTGTGCAAATAAAATCATTGTTGTTTGTGCTAGTAAAGTCACACAACTTAGTATTCTCAGAGGAACTCATTTTAGCAGAATAATAGCAAGCAAATAAATAACAACTATAAAGTAAACTAATTTTTTATTGTGTTTTTCATATAGAGAAGAAAAACAAGACAAAATAAAAACAAGACAATAAAAAAATAAAGAGGTTGAGAGTGAGAGACTCCCCTTGCCAGAAGACTTCTTTCTCCCCGGCAACGGCGTCAGAAAAATCCTTGATGCGTGTTAGGAACCCCAAGAGGAGGGTGTGATGAGCACAGCAGTAGGAGTTTTCCCCTTAGTTAAGAACCAACATTATCAATCCAGTAGGAGAAATAGGACCTTCGGAAGGTTGATGCCACTGACGATGGTGCTGGCGCTTCATCGGTGTCCGCAACAACGTGGAACTTGCACACAACACAACCAAAATACTTTTCCCCGACGGTACAGTGAGGTTGTCAATCTCACCGGCCTTGCTGAAAACAAACATTAGACGTATAGTGTGGAAAACAGTGTATGCTTGCAGTAAGTAAAGAGAGCAGGAAATTATTGTGGTTTGTTTAACAGTGTGGAAAATGGACCGGTTCATAGGTTCACTAGTGGTGTGTTTCCATAAAAATAACATGTTGGGTGAACAAATTACAGCTGGGCAATTGACAAAAAGAGGTTGCACCGTAGTGCACAATATAACATGATGGCTACTATGATATTTGGTGCGGGCATTACAACAAAACATAAACCGAAATCCATATGCATCTATGACTAATAATCCACCCTCAGGTTATCATCCGAACCCCCTTAGGTATTAAGTTGCAAGCAACAGATAGCTGCATTAAACAATGTGTGTAATGTAAGCAATGATTATACGCGCGGGCACTCTCACCGCTGTTTTCTCCCTAGTGGCAATAGCACATCCTCCCCCGTCACATTTCTGTCACTCGAGCACAGGCGAAAAGGAGGCATGAACCTGCTATCTAGCATAAATACTCCCTCTTGGAGTCACTAGCAACTACTTGGCTAGAGCAACCACTAGCAACGGAAAGCATGCAAGATCACAAATAACATATGCAATAAAGACAATAATCAACTTGGCATAAGTTCAATATTCATCGGATCCTAGCAAACACAGCATATGGAATTACATAAGATCAATCTCGATCATGATAGGGGCCTCACGAGATCTAAACATGGATGCTTATGAGGAGGAGACAACCATCTAGCTACTGCTATGGACCCGTAGTCCAGGGATGAACTACTCACGCATCACTCCAGAGGCAGGCATGGTGATGTAGAAGCCTCCGGTGATGATTTCCTCTCTGGCAGGATGCCGAGATACAGCTCAAGAACTCCCCAGATCTAGGGTTGACGACGACGGGGGCTGCGGAACTTTTCGAGGATTTTTGATCAGGTGCCTAGGGTTTTCCATCCGGGGGGAATAAATAGGCGAAGGGGCAGAGGTGGTGGAGGCCAGGGGATCCCACGCCCATAGTTGGAGCGGCAAGGGGGGACCCGCACCACCCTATGGTGTGGCCTCTGTTACCCTTCTTCGACTCCTCTTCGGTGTTCTAGATGATTCCGGGGAAAATAGGCACTTCTGGCTTTGTGGGGTCCAATTCCGAGAATGTTTCTAGAACAGCTTTTCCGAAACAAAAAACAGCAGAAAACAGGAACTGGCACTTGGCATCTAGATAATAGGTTAGTCCCGGAAAATGTATAAAAATGCTATAAATAAGGGAGAAAACATGTATCAATTGGCATATTATGATCATGGAGCATCAGAAATTACGGATAAGTTTATGAAGTATCAATCATGAATCATTGAAATAATTGAAAAGTCAGGCTAATTTAAACAAACGGCATGATAAATGGGTAGAATTCACTGAATCTTTTTTATGCCACTAAGTACATGAAAGGTAAAGAGAATGTTGTAGCGGATGCCTTGTCTAGAAAATGATGTCTTCTTACCCGCCTTAACATCAATGTGATTGGTTTGGATGAGATCAAAGACTTATACTCTTCCGATGTTTTCTTTGGCCCCATTTTCGGGAAATGCTTTCCCAATAGAGGTTTTTAATGACTATTATCTCCACAAAGGTTTATTGTTTAAGGATCACAAATTGTGTATTTCGGAGTCCTCTCTTCGTTTGTTGTTATTGAAGGAATCACATGAAGGAAGTCTCATGGGATACTTTGGAAGGGACAAAACCTACGCCATTATCTCCAACCACTACTATTGGCCTAGGATGACGCACCATGTGGAAAGACTCGTCAAGCGATGTCCTACATGTATCTGAGCTAAGTCTACTCCCAATCCTCATGGTCACATTGCCTACACCACACACACCTTGGAGTAACATTAGCATGGACTTTGTGTCAGGACTAACGCACACTAAAACAAACATGGACTCACTCTTTGTCATTGTTGATAGTTTCTCTAAGATGGCACATTTAATTCCTTGCAATAGAACGGGTGATGATTCACATATCGCAAATTTGTTTCTCAGGAAAATTGTGCGTCTACATGGTGTGCCCACGTCAATTGTGTCGGATCGATATGTCAAGTTCACCTACTACTTTTGGAAGACTTTGATGGCCAAGCTCAGCATCAAGCTACTATTCTCCACCGCCTACCACCCAAACGGATGGCTAAACCGAAGTGGTAAATCAAACGCTCTCTTCACTCCTACGGCATTGATCAAGCCCAACCTCAAGAATTGGGAAGAATGCATTCCCCATGCCAAGTTTGCCTACAATCGAGCACAAAAACAAGCTACAAAGAGAAGCCCCTTTGAGATCGTCTACGACTTCAACCCTAACACCCCTCTCGACATCCTACCATTGTCTCTACGCGAGCAAGTCAACATAGACATTGAAAAGCGCACCGAATACATCAAGAAGCTCCATGAATCCACAAGAGCTACACTTGAGAAGCATTCTGAGCACCAAGCATCCATGATGAACAAGAAACCCATGGTGTTCCAAGAAGGTGACCTCTTTTGGCTACACTTGCACAAAGACCGTTTCCCACAAGAGTGCAACTCCAAGCTCAAGCCAAGAGGTGACAGACCTTTCAAGATCATCAAAAGCATCAACAAAAACGCCTATAGGCTCGACCTTCCACCCTCCAAGTACAATGTGCATGACTCCTTCAACATCAAGGATATCTCTCCCTTCCATGGATACCCAAGTGATGAGGAATACCATGAGTCGAGGTCGACTCATTTTCAAGGGGGGAGGGAGATGATGCAGCACACCTCATTCCACCAAGCACAACACCCAATGGACCTATGACAAGATCTCGAGCAAAGGCGATACATGACAAGGTGAAATCAATCCTCGCCCTCTATGCTTTCAATGACTTGGTGAATGGTGCGCTGCCTCCTGGAACTACCATATGCGTACTCAGGTTTCATCCCACCATGGAGACCTAAGACGATGCCCGAGATGCCCAAGAACGCGCCCAAGATGATGCCCAAGAAGCTATGGAAGAAGTACGAGAGGAAGACGTCGAGGAAGAGGAAGAGAATGAGAAGGGAGGAGGAAAGAAGGGGAGCCGGCCTGAAACCCCGCCAGGCCGACTTCCAGGCCAGACCCCATCAGAGGCCAACAGCCCCCACCCCGGCCTCGGGCCGGCTAGCCGCCCGAGCGACCTTGTCCCCACCCTATCCCCATGCCGGCTCGCCATAGCGCCAGGCCGGGCGACCACCCGAAGGCCCTGGCCTCCATCCGGCCCAAGACCGGCGCGCCTGCGCAGCCAGGGGGTCTCCCTGCGGCTGATCCCACCCCGGCCTAATTGCCCGGCTAGGCCGGCCTCCTAGGCCGGGTGCCCTGCCAACACGCAAATGAAGGGGGAACCCCCCCCCCCCCCCCCGCTTTCGCCCCTCACCTACCCCCTTGGATAAATAAGAACCCCCTCTTGCTAGATCTAGGTTTTAGAGATGAATTTAGACATTTGAGCTTTCCTATTGTACCCTTCTTGTGAGGCTACTCCTATGGTTTGTACTTAGAACCGTATCAAGGCTACTCCTATGATGTGTATCTAGGATCGTATCAAGATTCATCAGGTATTCCTATCCTTTCCCCTTGGGATTCCGTTAGGGACTTTCCAATCTTCCACAAGTAACCCTTGAGGTTCTATTGGCGTGGTGGACAGATCACGGGTGTGAAGTGGTTTCCGAAAAGGTGTTCGGTTGGATCGATCGTCCCATAGGCGGTCGTTATGGCTTAGTTGATGGGAGATTTGGGTTTTTAGTTCTTGCTAGTTATTTCCCCTTTGTTTTCCCCACGATTCCCCTCGTTCCCCCTTTTGTGTTATTCGTGTTCTTCATTCGTTCTTCGTTCTCTTTGGTCAATTCTTGAAGAGCGGGCCACCCAAGAGGTTAACCCCTCCATCATGAAACTTTGCAAATGTATCTCTTATTCCCAAAGGGGAAAATGCAACTATTAGGAAATTTGACCTATTAGTCTTCTAAATTGTAGCTTCAAAATTTTCCACAAAGGTCCTAACAAACAGGGTGGCCTCGCTTATGGATAGACTCATCTCTAGTAAGCAAACCGCCTTTATTAAGGGGAGGTATATTTTAGAAAGCGCAGTTACCACGAATGACGTTCTCCACACAGTCCATAACACCAAAAGAACCTGGGCTAGTGATTAAATTAGATTATGATAAAGCCTTTGACAAAGTAGACCTAGACTTCCTAGAAGAGCTGGTAATCAAAAGGGATGTTGGTCACATTTGGGTTAAGCTAATCATGCAGATTACTCGAGGGGGCCTGTTTGTGTGAAACTTAATAGGACTGAAGGTGACTTTTCCCTACTAACAAAGGGCTTTGGCAAGTGGACCCCTTGTCCCATCTTCTTTCTGATCTAGTAGTAGACGTTCTTACTAAAATGCCTTACAAAGCAGCTAATAATGATCTGATTGAAGGTATCTGTTCCGACATGTACCCATGAGGTGTCATCTACTTGCAATATGTAGATGACACCATCATTTTCGTAAAGGATGATTAGAGAAAGATAAGAACCTAAAATGGGCTCTAACTTGTTTCGAGAAAGTCTCGGGATGAGAATCAATTACTCTAAAAGTAAATTAATTCCTTTCTCCCTAGAACCTAATAGAACTAATGCATTCACTCTAGTTTTTGGGTGCGTTCTAGGAAACCTCCCTATAAAATACGTAGGAATTCCTTTACACTTAGACAAACTAAGAAGATAGGATCTTCAACCTCTAATAGATAAAATCCTGAAAAGGATGGAAAGTTGTAGAGGCAAGCTGCTCTCTTATGCAGCTCACCCTTATGAAAGCTTTACTAGCTAGTATCCCAATTTACTTAATGTACTTATTAAAATTCCCAAAATGGGCACTTGACATGATCAATTCCGAAATGGCACACTGCCTTTGGAATTATTTTGAGGGGCACGAAAAAGTTCATTTAGCTAATTGGCATCTAGTTTGTATGAAGAAAGAATTTGGTGGCTTAGGTATCCCCAACATTGGAGATGTTAACATGTGTCTCCTTGGCTCTTGGATAAAGAATAACCAGGGAGAAAATAAGCTTTGGAAGCAATTAGTTTACAACAAATACAATAGGGATGCCCCTAACATCTTTGCCTCAAAAACTAATGCCCCTTATCAATTTTGGAAAGGGGTTCTTCAGGCTGCAAAGCCTCTTAAAAAGGGGTATAGATGGAGCGTAGGATATGGTAAAAATATTAGGCTATGGGAAGACACTTGGTTTGGCTCCTTCCCCCTAGCTATGCAGTTTTGGCCCTTGTATGAAATCTGCTACGACCAAGCTGCCACACTAGCAGAAATAGTAGAGAATGGTACTATCAAGCTAACCTTTTGGAGGACCTTTCCCTCAAAGCTGATGGAATTTTGGTACGAACTAGAGCAAATCCTTTCAAGTGTTGCCTTCTCAGATTCTGAGGATGCTCTGATCTGGCAACACGAGAGAAAAGGAATCTACTCTACCAGTTTCCTTTATAGTATTATCAATTTTAGTGGCGTGCTCCAAGTTTTTATCCCTTCGGTTTGGTCCCTACTAGTCCCGCCGAGGATCCACATTTTTCTCTGGCTCATGTCACACAATAATTTGATGGCTAGGGACAATCAGAGAAGGGATATAGATAAACCCTCGAAAGATGAAAGTATTGCACATATGTTTCATGACTATGTTGTTGCTATGGACATCTGGATTTTTTTTCAATGCACTTTGGCATCCCCCTAGGAAACAATTTAGAATCTATAAGCGGGTTTTGGATCTCGCAATCAAAAAACTCTGATGTAAACTTTGTTTGCGCCTGCGTTCTTTGGTGCATCTGGAAAACTAGGAATAATATGATCTTTAACAATCATCCTTGGTTTGATACTAAGCAGGTGATTTGGCTTTGCCTCAAAACCCTCAAGAGTTGGTCTATCCTCTCAAAAGAGCCAACTCTGAGCAAACTGGAGAAACTCCAGGTAGTTCCATCAAAAAAGAACTCGGAACCTCATCTGCTACCTTGGGGGTGATGCAACGCACATGAAGCTAATCCTGTACCCCAAGGCCTGCACTTAAAACCGCCATCCTCGGACCGTGCATCCCGCTAGAGCCGTCTTCATCTCCAATGCCATCGCCGCTGAAGAAGACCAAGCTTCCAGCAGATCTGCTGGTGCTTACTGAGAAGACTGGTGCAGTGGCGGACCCAGATCAAATAAGAAGCCCGGGCAACCAGTGAATTTAGGGGCATAAATTGATTTTTTAATCAATCTACCGTATAAATACACTACAAAACGCAGCGCGGCCAGCCGGAAGCCCGGCGAGCGCCGTGTAGCAGGGACGCTAGGTCCGCCACCGGGCTGGCGTGCTCGCCTCAATGTAGAATTTTTGTTCTGTGATGCTGCCCTCCCGCGTGAGGTGTGTGATGTCTTATCTTTTTTCGAGTAAGTGCGATGTCTTATCGTCACTAGAAACTGGTGCACTGCTATGTATTCCCTCCGTTCAACAATAGATGACTTTCACTTATTTAGATATGGATGTATCTAGACATGTTTTAGTGTCTAGATACATCTATATATAGACAAATACAAGTCATCTATTGTTGAACGGAGTGAGTAGTTGCTTTCGTTTTTATGTTTTTTTTAACCTGTAAGCGATTTGGCTCTGCCTTGTTTCGTTTTTATGTAGTTGCCTTTAAGTCTAGAAAAAGAAACACAAGAAAAGAAAAGAGGGAATCAAGATAGGATCGGAGGATGGAACCATGAAAATTACATGCTTTCCCATCGGTCGACTGAGACCTAACAATTTCTCAGGCAATAATTGACCTAGGCACACCAAAAAATAATAGATTCTCTTTTCTTTCTTTTTTTTGTGTGCACGAAAGACATTGTCGGTTAATTATCCTCTCTGCGATGGATCACCCCGAGATCGGCGCTGCGATGGATCACCCCGAGATCGGCGGCGGACATGACCGCCTGAGCAGCCTCGGCGACGTTCTGCTCGGCCACATCCTCTCCTTCCTCAACGCCAAGGAGGCTGCGCGCGCTGCGGCGCTCTCGTCCCGGTGGCGTGACATCTTCGCCTTCGTCCACACCGTCTCCCTGGAGCTGCCGGAACGGCCCCTCTACGCCTGCCGTACGGATAGCTACGACCACCCCCAGCTGCGCCCCTTCGTCGCCGCCGTTACGGCCGCCCTGTTCTCGCGCAGCCGCTGCCCGGCCCCGCCGCCGCCGCTGTGCCCCTGCGAGCTCTCCGCGTCTCCATGGAGAGTTACGCCCGGAACTCCACGGTGGACCAGTGGGTCTCCTACGCCCTGAGGCATGCCGCCTCCGTGTTCGAGCTCGACCTCCGCCTCGAACCCGGCCCCATCTGCTACGGTCCCGACCGCTTCCGCTTCTCCGAAGGCGTCGCCGGCGCCGTCGTTAGATCGGATCGGAGTCGTGCAGTCGATCGTCCCCTCGGCGCGCAACCCGCGGATGCCGCCCGCGCTGGCCCAGATAAGCATCACGATGCCAGCGAGCCGTCACCCGGGTCGGACCTGCACGTTGTCAACGATGAGGACGATGCTGCCTCGAGCGAGGACGAGATGCCGCCTCGGTGTGATCGGTATCTTCGCCCTATGTGCGCTGCTCCGACTGGGCTCTTCTCCTTCTCCTGCACGGCCCTGCGGTCCCTCCGCCTCGGCTCCTGCCTGCTCTCCCCGCCGGCGGTCATTAGCCTGCCGTCGCTCGAGGCTCCCACCTCACCTCTGTCTTCGACGAGGAGGACGAGCACTTGCAGAGGCTCATCTCGGCCTGCCCGCGTCTCGTGGACCTGACACTGGAGGCATGTGCCCAGTTGACTGTGCTCTTCCTCCTGGACAACACGCGGCTTCGCAGGCTCGCCCTGCGGTTCTGTTCGAAGCTGGCCACCGTCTCCGTCGAGGCATCGGAGCTCCGCTCCTTCGAGTACCTCGGCGCCGTCCACGACAAGACGTTCCTAAACGTGCGTGGCCCCAGCGGCATCTTTCCGTCCGTCACATCATGCAAGATCGACATCTGTGATGTAGTCAATTCAGCGGATTCGGATGAGGTTGAGGACGAAGCGAAGCTGGGTTCGTTCCTGCAGCTCTTCACGTCCGCCAAACACCTTTCTTGGGCTCGCTTATCATGGCCTGGTGCTTCGTAGATCTTCCCGAGTTCCCAACCCTCCGCCATCTTGAGATCAACGGATTCCTACCGGACAAACACTACAGTGCCCATACCATCGACGTGAGCAGCATCCTCGATCAGACCCCGAACCTGGAGGTGCTCACCCTCTTCTTCGAAGCAGCGCCTCAAGCCTCCCCCGACCGCAGTGAGGGGGAGCTCCTCGACGTGCACAATCTCCATTACAACCAGTACGACATCGTGCCAGAGCCAGATGCGAGCGACCCCGTCCCGTCGTGTCTCAGGAGCCGACTGACGAAGATCAACCTCGTGCATTACCAAGGCGGCAGGATGCAGAGGACGTTAGCTAGGTTCTTGCTCACCAATTCCACCGTGCTCGAGATGCTCTACTGTGGATTCGCCGAGGGGCCGCAGTGGATCCAGAAGGAATTGATGCGCGAGATCGAAGACTGGGTGACAAACCACACGGCCACCAAGGTTTTCCGTTGATGCCGGGCACGTGCGTCTGCAATTGTAGTCCAGCTAGCTTCATGCAATAACTAGATGACCTGTCGGGTCCATCGCCGCAAATATCGGATTTAATTATGCTGAAATTTTTTCCATAAGATGAAAAGAACTATCAACTCTATGTCTCTTTTGTTGCTATATAATCCGCCATTAAAAGACACGCCATGCCAAGTAGGAAAATCTCCAAAATAAAATGATTGGGCAACATATAGAAGCAAATTGTATTATTTACAATTCAACTTGTCCAAGAGAAAATATACTTGAGATTGTTTCTCACAAAAACAGGAGATCAGTACTCCTAGGATTTAGAGTTTGTTCTCAAGTAAAAACTCTAACTCTCAAAAGGAAGACGCATCAAACATTATTTTGTACATTAGCCATTGGATCGATTTAGCCAAGAATAACTGGAAGTGTGTAATAGGCACCTAGTACAACGTGTAGCACGGAAACCTAACACTTAGAGTAGACAACAACTGCACCAATGAAGCTCTACATCAGCACAATTCTCTCGAAAATTGAGCTGTTTAACGAGTAAAATCCACAAGGCTTGACGCTAGAAACAAATAATGTTAGAAGAAAAAAAGCTCTTGAGAAAAGAGCATTTGTATAAAATATTCTTTCTAAAATCCTCTTTTTAGGGGTAAAACCACAAGTCTTGACGCTCCGGACATTCTCCTTTTCATTGAATTGGAGATCCATGTCTCAATTTCGTGATTCAGGTGCTTGCACAACTTTTCGTTTCCTCCGTCGATGTGCATTTCTTCAAGAACTGTCCCATTATCAGCGAAGAACTTGATCAGTTTGACGCCTAAACAGTTGGAATCCTCCAAGTGAACTTCAAGCCCACCGTCCTAAGTGAGGACTGTAAGCATTCAAAAGAGTGCCGACTCAAGCCTGGAATTTCAGAAACCCATGTAATATCACCGTCATCTCCTTGTAGACTATTCGTCCTCCATTCTGCTCTGCAACGGTTGATAAGTTCAAGGGACTTGTCGCGGTCAGATTGGAATTTCTGTTCCTCGTAATAACCAACTTGTCTTCATAAATGTAATCATGAGCATATGCAGACTTTCTTGGTATGCCGTCGCGTGGCGTGGTGAGGTAGATCCGAACGTGACGGAGTACAGGGGAGCAACGGAGCAGGTTCGCGATTGCCACAGCCGCGGTTTTGCCCTTGGCCTGTGAATTCCTTGCAGCTCGAGGCACTCGAGGTTGGAGAACACGGGTAGGAGCTCGACGCGTCTCGCCTCGGTGAGGACGGCGATGTCCTCTAGGTCGTTCACCCTGAGCCTCAACTCCTTGCAACTGCTAATGTTCCGAAGGAATCCCCAGAAGTTGATGAGTTTTCTGAAACGATCCTCGTCGCTACGGTGGTCGACGCGTGAAAATCTGCTTCTTCTTTCATTGCGGGCACGGTAAAAATGCAGGTCCGCCCTTGCCATGTCCGGTGGCGGCTGGCTCAGCGAGAACTGTCCTAGAAGCCCATTGTATGTGAAGCGCCGCAGCCTCGGCTCGTAAATCTCCTGGACGATGTCGACAGGGGTCTTGTTGGCTTCGTCTCCATGGCGGCTTAGGTCCGTCTCTGTCCAGATGCACGGACGCGAAGCCTTCTGTATCTGTCGGCATCTCAACTTGCAACTCTCCAGCACGAGCACGGTGGCCGCCGGACAACGGAGTACGGGCGCGGCACGTGTCGCTGGCGAGATGGCGTCGTCTGTCGGCACGATGAGCACTGACTCAAGGTGGATGGTGGCGAGCGTTGGTGCGGCGTCGATGAGGCTCTGGAGGACATTGAGGTGCACGGCTTCGCCCCAGCCGTAAGCACGAAAGTCTCGGAATACCGCTCCCGTGGCCGCCGGAAGGATGTCGTTGCAGCAGACGAGATCTAGCACGCGGATGGTCTCCGACGGCAGGGAGCCGAGGCTGAGCTTGCACACGCTTACAAATCTGTCTGTGATCTCCTCCTCCTGGTCGCCCGGACGGTCGTACCAGCATTCGCCGGCGACCCGGACCTCCTCGACGCAGCGCGCCGCTTGGTGGGAGAGCAACCTGGCGATCAAACCGCGGTCCCGCGAACCGTCGCTGGCGCAATTCAGGAACCTATCGACCCAACTGCTGCCAAACTCGAACTCCACACGCAGGCTGAGCCTCTTGACGTAGTCAGTGGCGGCGTCGAGCGCCGCCTCGGCCGCGGAGACGAAGGCATCGCGCCGGGAGAAGAAGATGGCCTCCAGGTCCTTGAGCTCTTGTCCCCAGGCGGTGGCGTCCATGGGAGCGTAGTCGATGTTTGTCTCGAGGTTTACGGCGCCGGAGGAGCTAAAGAGCGGTGAGAGCCACCGCCGCGAGAGCGCTCTCGTAGAGGCGGCCTCCTTGGCTGGGGCGAAGTGTAGAACGCGCCGGAGAAGCTTGTCGGGGAGGCCGGACAGACGGTCGTGGCCTGCCATCGTCATGACGATCTCGATGGTAATGGGATCAGATCGGATCCATCAACAAGATGAGTAGCATACATTAATACATACATCGAGTCGTTTGTCTTTCTTTCCCTAATACAATTTTTCTAGAAGGGTCTCTCCTAATAGACATATAAAATTAATCGGGCTTCTGCTAGAAAGGAAAAGGTAAATACTACCTATCTGAGTCCGATGGGCCAAAATTTTCATCCAACAGCCAAAATTTTCTCCATCAAACAGCCAAAATTTTCTCTTTTTTTCCCCTTGTTAACCATGGAATCAATCTCATTAATTCCCGCAAACGACACTAGGTTACTTACATCCCCAGATCGCTCCCCATGATCACCTGCCCCAACGCCACACCAAATTAGAGGAGGACGCCATAGTCGCACCTTATCCAAAATAAGCCCATGGTTGCTCCGCTCCGATTTCTTAGCCATGCCTACAACCCTAGCACTTGAGACTTGACCTCAGTATGCAGCATCGCTCCGTCGTGCCGGCGAGAGCTCGGGCATTTACGAAGCGCCTTGCCACTGCGTCGTTCCTGGAGCCTGGGAGGCCACGCTGGCGCTACAAGACCACGCCATTGGCCTCGACCGACGCCATCGGCCAGACCCTCATCGCACTCTACTTCGCGTCGAGCCGGAGCTGCGCCGAGCACACCAAATGCAAACATCATTAGTAATTGATGCAAACATTAGTTACAAAGGAAGCAAATTAATATCATGGGGAAGACGCATCAAACATTATTTTGTACATTAGCCATTGGATCGATTTAGCCAAGAATAACTGGAAGTGTGTAAGGTTGACATACGGCACCACAGAAGCATGACCCTTAGTTCATGGAAAAAGTAGTGTGGGCCCATTGAGAATCCAATGCACTAATTACGGTGTCTTTTATCAGAAGCATGAATCACGCGTGGGTCCGATGGAAAATTAGATGCACACGACTTGAAATCGAACAGTTTTTCTAATTCCAATCCGACGGTACAGGTAAGGTCCGATGGGAAGCTAAGTACCGGCGTCCGATTCCTAGTGGTTTGAAAAGAAAAGTGGGCTTGGCCATTAAGAGACGGTATATTGCATCAAGCTACGGCTGCTCACAGCAATTTCACGGGGATCCCTATGTGCCGCTTATTGCGAGTCCTAATAGGAAATGGTAAGAAAATGAAGTTGAAAATTCGGGACTTCGGTGTTCGAAGCTGAGAACTCTCGCTAAGGATCGGTAAATGCAACCACTAGGCTACGTTTGGTCCGTGTTTGACATTCTTTGTTTATATTTTTTATTATCTCCTTCTTTTCTCTGTTTTTCTTATTACAAAAAATTCAAATAACTTAAAACAAATTTTTTTTAAATGGTGAACAAATTTTAAGTTCGAACGATTCCGAAAATGAACAAAAATTTACATATGAACAATTCTCAAAATTGAACAATTTTTAACGTGAAACGTTTTTTATTTGAACAAAATTCGAATTTGAACAAAACTTTTAAATGTTCAAATTTTGAACATTTTAACATTTATCGGTTTGAATCAAAAAAAAATTGAACAAAAAATTTCGGTGAAAAAAAATAGAAACTGAAAAGAAAATGGAAAGAAATGAAAACAGAAAAAACAACGCATAAATATATTTAAAACGATATTTGTACACCGAATTCGCTGTAGCCCGGTGGTTGTCCCATTGTCAATCGAAGCGCAGGTTGGAGGTTCGAATCCTGTTACCTACTTCTGCTTTTCTTCTATTCTCTCGGAGAAAATCAGTACTGGGCCGGCCCATTTAAAACTATACGCGGTCTGCGATTTCATGTCTCTAGGCCAGGTCTGGTGTCTCTTGGGCCGCTGCGCCGCAGACTCACCTAGCACTGGCGGTTGATCGGGCCAAAAGTACACGCTTCCAAAACAATTTTGAGTCCGGGCTAGATGTTGTTAATGAAGATTTGGTATTTCTTGCTGACGTTTTATTAACAGGGCCTCCGTTCCATATGTGCACCATACGGACATGCCATCTCTCCATAGTCCGGTCCTCTCCCCCGATAGATTTGACGCTGGTGGCGCGGCGGAAGCAATGATGGCGCGGCCGTTTCTTTGTGCAATTAATGGCCAAGAATGCTAGAAGGTGCTCATCCACCGTCCTTTCTCTTCTCTGCCGTTTCGGTTGTTGTTGATGGCTGTTTCTGGTCTTCACATCTCCACTTTGAAGCCATGCTTGATGCCTTGCAGGTATTTGATTTCTTCCTAACCCTACCTCAGACCATAGTTGCTAATTCTATTGTTTTTTTTGTGATTGTCCTAGCGATTATGGCGACGGAGAAAATGAATGAGAGAGCCATGGCGGCGACGGCCTCATGCGATGAGTCGGAGGCGTTAGAGGCTTAGTATGCAAAGGAGGCCGATGAGGAGGTTGCGGCTGCGGCTTGCTTGCGCAAGATGACGTCGTGGGAATGGGGGCTTTCGCTGGGCTGGATGCTCAAATCTCTCGGGCTCATCTTGTGCGCTTCGGTAGGTGGGTGAGGGTCAGAGATAGGATTCAAGCTCGAAGGCAAGATGGTTTTCGCCTGTGCCGCTTCGCACGGAGGTGAGCAGAAATAGGACGCCAGCAGTTCCTAGCCACCGCCCACCCAGCTGTTCCACCTAGCACCCACCTCCAATCTTGCTTTGTATTTTGTACAAAATTATCATATTTTGTTCTGTTACACGAGGGTTGAGTCCCCCCCGGGTCAAGTTAGGAAACCTGTAACCGACTTTAGGTTAGGGTTTGAGTCCCCCCCCCCCCGGGTACGGTTTGGGACCTGGTCACCTATATAAGGCCAGGAGAACCAACAGGAGGGGAACAAGCAACATCGCACCAGCAAAGCCTCGAGATCGAGATCATACTCTCGACTTGAGCAACCACCCACTGTAACCGATCTACTCATGAATACAGATCGACAGAAGCAGGAGTAAGGGTTTTACCTCTACGAGGGCCCCAAACCTGGGTAAATCGTGCCCCCTGTTTAGCCGACGATTGACCAGCCTACACGTTCTCGTAATCGAAACCCTATGGGTTCACCCGGGGGACTTGTTGAGATGCAGATTCGACAATTGGCGCCGTCTGTGGGAAGGACGGGCGCTGGATCTCCGGCATCTTCGGCCTCATCGACAACCAACTCACGCTGGAATCCCGGAACCTCGACTCCAACCAATCCGATCCGAATCGGATCGGTCATCGTCGCCCCTCACTCGCCGGAAACACGCCCGGTATTCAGCGATTTGGAGAAGAGTATCACCCTGATGTCTGGGAGCTTCCAGTTCTATGCCAACAAAGACATAATTCTTCACTTCCTCGAGCAAACCGATCTCGAAGGATCGGGATATGGGTCAATCTCTAGCCCAAGAGCTGTCGATTCACGACCCTACTACGCGGATCGCGACTTGGCGAAAAGCGGAGAGTCTATCCTCCTCAACACCAGCAACTTCCATACCCTCTCCACAGAGGAACCTTCTCGGGTCAGGAGAGCCTTCCAAACTACGCCTAGGACCCGCGAGCCATATCTAGCTCAGGTCTGCATGGCAGGATCAGGTGACCCACCCGAAGAAATTGAGAACAGCGCAAGGGAACGCGCTAACATTGGCGTCTCACGAGCCGCTTGGAATCGAGCAAAGGAGGCCATCCACACAAGAAAACCACTCGAAGTCGGAGCTCCTCATGAGAATATGACCGCCTACCACTATCATCTAGTGTGAGCGGTACTTTAATCAAGGAAGCTCGCATAGACCTAGCTGAGCGGAGGAGATTAGCAGATGAGTCAAGCCAGCGCCGAGCCGCGATATCTAAAACACCTTCTGTCGGGAATCGTCCCGCAAGAAAAGGATACGTCTCAAGAACTGCGACCATGGATGGCGAGTCCCTGACCGGATCAGCAAATCACTAGAAGCTTCCCTTATGCGCGTCGGTGAGGATGGAAACGTCCATCCGCCAACTCCCGCCGCCGCGGTACTGGCCGCAGCCACCTACATGCAGATAAATCAACCCGGGGAGAACGACCCCCGCGCGGAGCAATACAAGCAAGTCCAGAAAGAATTAGGCATGGCAGCCGCAAGACTCGCCTCCTACGATCGCAAGAAATCAGCTGCACAAAAAGAAAAGGAAGCATCACGCAGACATAGGAGCACATCGCCCGGAAAGGAAAAATCACCTCGTTGCGCCCGAGGAAAAGAAGCCCGACGACATGGTGATAGCCCGAGTAGCAGCGATGGTAGCCCGAGGGATCAAGATCGCGACTCGCGACATCACAGCAGCCGCTCGCGACATTGCAGCAAGGAGCCAAGGAAGGAAACCGATCGTGATCAACCAACGTACAACGCGCGATCAGACATCGCGCAGAATAAGGTGGACAAAGCCCGAGCAGCAAGAAACCGCGCGCGTTCCCCGTCCACCTCTTCTGACGATGAGACCTGCGGCGCACTATGCTTCGCTCGTAGCATCCGCGAGGTGCCTCTACCCAAAAGATTCAAGCTTAGTACGGAAGTAACAAAATACGACGGTTCACTCGAACCTTCGTCCTGGCTGTCGGATTACCTCACGGCAGTAAAATGCCAACGTGGGAACAAGAACACATCTATGCAGTACCTCAACTTACACCTTGTAGGAGCAGCACGCAGCTGGCTTGAGGCGAGCCAAAGGCTTGCTACAGGTCATGGGACGATCTACACATTGACTTCTGCAAGAACTTCCACGCAACATACAAAAGACCTGCGACCATCGAGGAACTGCGAGCCTGCAAGAAAAAGAGTGGCGAGTCTACTCGCGAATATATCCAGCGATGGACCACACTTAGGAACACAGCAGGAAACATATCGGAGGAAGTAGCAGTCGAAGCTTTCGCGAAGGGCGCTCGACGAACTGCTTTTAAAGAAGAACTGGGACGAGCTGCGCCCAAAACTATCGGAGAGCTAATGGTTATAGCCGACAGATGGGCCAACGGAGAAGACTCGGTGCGCAACGAGAAGGCATCCTCGCCAGCACCCGAAGACGACCGCCATGGTCGAAATAATAGGAGGAAATATTATTATCACGACGATCGAGAAGAACTAGTGGCAGCAGAATTCACGCGAAATCGCGATAGTGGACGCCGTGGAAATCGCGAATGGAAGCCGAAGACAGCAGATAAAACTCCCGAGGAGGACCTTGATGGATACTGCACGCTACATCTATTTACATATAAGCGCACATGCAAAACTAAGGCAACACACCTTCTCAAGGATTGCCGATAGTTTCTTGACATACACGAGGCCTTCTCAAATAAAAACAGAACATCAGTTAATCAAGGCTACCCGCAGCTCCCAGGAGGAGGAAACCAGGGATTCCAACCACCACAACCCCTGCCTCCACCAGGAAACCAAATGCTAGCCGCACTACCTGTGCGCCCGCCGCAAACTAGGGAGGCAACGCATACCCGAACCCCGCGGGACTTTTGGGGATGATAGAAAAGGTCTGTCCATCCCGCAGGATCCAAAAGACGAACACATGACAAATATGCATGGTTGTGCAAGCCCCACCGATAAAGCCCGAGTACCTAAAGATGGCAGATCAGCCAATAACTTTATCCAAGGAACACCACCCCCACGAGTCTATCGACCAGGACACGCTGCACTGGTCATCGAAGCACAAATTGGCAATTACGAACTGGCTCGCGTGTTCATGGACGGGGGCAGCGGAATCAACATCATCTACGCGGACACACTCCGCCGGATGAACAGAAATCTGGACGGGCTCGCAGAATCGGAGACATCCTTTCACGGGATAGTTCCAGGAAAGGCAATCCGCCCACTCGGAACAATCAACCTGGAGGTGGTGCTAGGCAGCCGAAGCAATTACAGGTGAGAATTTCTCGACTTCCAAGTAGTCGACTGGCCCTCACAGTACCACGTCATTCTTGGTCGAACAGTGTTCTCAAGATTCATGGCAGTACCACATTATGCATATTTGAAGCTCAAGCTACCTGGGGAATATGGCACAATCACCAGCGACGGCGACTTCCAAAAATCCAACAAGTGCGACATCGAGTTCAACGAAATCGCTAAATCTTTTGGGATGCAGGAGGAACTGGAGGAGATAGAAAAAACCACGGACCACTCCGTGATGCCCCTCACGAAGAAGAACTCCCCATAGCTCGAGTTCAGTGCGAACAGTGATACCCGCAAACATCAAGTGCACCCGATAGAATCTGCGAAGACGGCGATGGTCTCCACCACCCTCTCGCCAGCATAGGAAGGCGCGCTCGTCGAACTCCTTCGTGAGTACTGGGTAATTTTCGCCTGGCATCCTTCAGATATGCAGGGATACCTAGGGAGTTCGCCGAGCACTCACTCGAAGTCTACAAAGACGCAAAACCTATCAAGCAGACCACCCGACGGTTCTCAGTGCCCAAGCAAAAAGCGCTCGGAGAAGAAGTAAATAGACTACTCGCAGCAAAATTCATCATAGAAATAAACATATCCACTTGGTTAGCAAACCCAGTGCTGGCCCCGAAGAATAATACTGATATCCTTCGTGTGTGCATCGTCTTCACGTTGCTGAACAAACACCGCCCCAAGGATAATTTTCCCCTCCCGCGAATCGACCAGATTGTGGACTCCACTTCAGGCTGCCAACGCATGTCCTTCCTAGATGCCTACTCGGGATATAATCAGATCAGGATAAAGAAGGAAGACGAGGAAAAGACAGCATTCATCACAACTCAAGGTGTCTAATGCTACACGACAATGCCTTTTGGGCTAAAAAACGCAGGCGCTACATATCAGCGCTGCATGCAAAAATGCCTCGCCAAGCTCATTGGAAAGAACGTACAAGTGTACGTTGACGACATCGTCATCAAGACTCGAGTAGAGGACACGCTCCTCGAGGATATAAAGAGAAACATTTGATGCTCTGAACGTATACAGGATCAAGCTCAACCCGACAAAATACCTCTTCGGCGTCCCTGCTGGACAACTTCTCGGGTACTTGGTGTCCGCTAGAGGAATTGAAGCCAACCCAGAGAAAATACAAGCGATCTTAACAATGAAGGAGCCAACCAATCTTCGCGGCGTGCAACTGCTTGCAGGGCGATTAGCCGCCTTGAGCAGATTCATTGCACGATTGTGCGAGCAAGCATTACCCTTCTACAAGCTGTTGAAGAAGACAGATAAGTTCGAGTGGACACCCGAAGCAAAACAAGCATTCGCAGACCTAATACGAGCACTACAGAGTAGGCGTGTTCTGGCAACGCCACAAGAACGGGAGCCAATGTACTTATACCTAGCCGCAACAAATCAAGTCATCAGCACGGCTATCGTGGTCGAGCGACCCGGGGACGGCAAGGCGTATGGAGTTGAACGGCCAATCTACTACATCAGCGAGGTGCTTTTGCCGTGCAAACAGCGATACCCCCACTACCAGAAACTCGCATACGGGGTCGTCTTCACAGCCCGAAAGCTCAAGCATTACTTCCAGGAACATACCGTCACGGTGCTAAACGACGCATCACTCGGTACCATCATGAAAAATCTCATGGCATCCGGAAGTATTGCAAAATGGAGCATCGAGGCGCCTGGGATATCATATACGCAGGACGTAATTCCGTAAATTACAGGTACTCGTAGAATTCCTAAGCGAGTGGACAGAACTGCAAACACCAGGTCCACCAGAATACACGATATCTGGATCATGTACTTCGACGGGTTCAAAAGGAACGAAGGAGCTGGAGCTGGGATCGTCCTCTTATCCCCCAAGGGAGACAAGTTGCAGTATGTCCTAAGATTGGATTTCCCACCCGACGATCCAGCATCCAACAACGACGCAGAATATGAGGCCCTGCTTCATGGCATGATGATGGCGATTGCTTGCGGAGCCACCCGATTCATGATTTATGGAGACTCCAACCTCATCGTACAACAGACTATGAAGGAATGCGACGCTATCGCGGAAAACATGGTTGCTTATCGGGACATGTATAATCTTCTCGAAGGGAGTTTCAAAGGGTGTGAGCTGAAACACATCGCAAGGTCCAGCAACGAAGAAGCGGATAGGCTGGCAAACATGGGTCAACAAATACACCCATACCGCTAGGAATATATTCGAGAGGATGACCAAACGTTCAGTGAAGGTCAAGAAGACTGCAGGAGCACCCGCAACATTGGAAACAGACGTCAGCCCACAAATTGCTATCATCGAGCTCAGCCATAGTATTTCAAGACAAGTTTTTCAGGTCGAGCCAGTCTGGACGCAGAAATACCTCGACTACTTGTCCACCAAATAGCTCCCAGCAGATGTTTGCGAAGCTCGACAAATAGTACGAAGCAGCAAATCTTTTCGGTACTCAACGGAGAATTATACAAACAGAGCATCTCAGGAATATTGCAGAGATGCATAGCACCCGAAGATGGCAAGGAATCGCTGCGAGACATACACCAAGGAGATTGTGGACACCAGGCCAGCTGGAAGGCAATCATGGGCAAAGCTTTTCGAGCAGGATTCTACTGGCTTACAGCGGCCAGAGACGCAAAGGACCTAGTCGACAGGTGCAACGCTTGTCAACGATTTGCGCCCAAGCCATACGCCCCTGCCACGGAACTACACATGATACCAATCGCCTAGCCCTATGCACAATGGGGGCTAGACATGGTAGGACCATTACGCAAGTCCACACCCGGAGGATATACGCACTTGCTTGTAGCAGTCGACAAAGTCACGAAGTGGATCGAAGCCATGCCAGTCACCTCGGCTAGCGCCCAATGCGCCGTAAAATTGCTCGACTCCAATGTGTGCAGATTTGGCATACCACACAACATCATCACCGACAACGGCAGCAATTTCACAGCGAAGGAAACACAACAGTTTTGCGAAGAATAGGGAATCACCTTCAGCTTCACTTCAGTGGCCCACCCGCAAACCAACGGTCAGGTCGAGCGATCCAACGGCCTAGTCTCAGCTGGCATAAAGAAACGGCTACTCGATCGTCTACACCCAGCGGCAGGGCATTGGGAAGAAGAGTTACCCTCCGTGCTATGGAGCCTCCGCACAACCCCAAATCGATCAACAAACTACATGCCATTTTTCATGGTATACGGAGCTGAAGCAGTCCTTCCCGAGGATGTCAAATTCAGCGCCCCAAGAGTCGTCGCTTACATCGAAGAAACCTCTAACAAGGCACTCGCGGAAGATATGGATGCACTCGACGAGATACGCGATATTGCACTCGCAAGATCCGCGGTATACCAACAGTTGCCGCGTAACTACCACAGTCGCCGTATACGCCACAGAGCTTTCGTGGCCGGAGATTTAGTGCTGCGGCTCAAGTAGAAGGAAGGACACAAGTTCGAGCCACCATGGGAAGGACCCTTCATAATACACGAAGTTATCCCGGGTGGCGCATATCGACTGAAGAACCCGAAGACTGGTGGCATCTACTCCAACCCATGGAACGTTGCGCACCTCCGCAAATTCTATCCTTAAGATTATCTCATTCGCGAAATAAGGCTATACTAGCCATCTTGTAGCTCGAAGAAATACATAGCTTCTCAGTCATATCAATAAAAACACATGGTTTCTGATATGGACATAATAGAGGTCCATGAAGATTATTTATGCTTGAATTGGAAAGAAATACTAAGTCTCATTGATGATTATTTTAAGGTGAATTCTTTCTTATTATTAAATATTGTTGTTATTATAAGAATGTTATACTACCTAAGCTATGTTATTATTTAGAGAGAATTCCTTATTCGGCCCTTCTTTAAAATCTTGTTCCCTATTTGGCCCTAAAAAAAAATTCTTCCCTATTTGACACCTTAAATTCATTTTCTTCCTAACATGGCCCTATAGTGCATTCTAAACATAAATGGGGATGTAAAAAGACTCTTTTGCCCCTGATATTTTTAAAAAAATTCATAATAGAAGTTGAAAAAAGCATAGTTAAATTATATGCCATGTTGGTCCCACATGATACAAATATCACTTTCAATGTACACACCTGAAGTATAATCCAAACAATTAGCTGTTCTGATGCGTACCATCTCGCATACGTGGTTCATTTTTCTAATTACGGATTTTGCTGATTCTCAGTCGCCTAAGAAGTAACTAAATCGCAGTCACTTTTATAACCGTCGGATCTAGGTATACCAAGATTCGTACGTTCGTTTTTATTAGAGGCGCGTGTCCCAATTTTTTATGTGTTCTCCGTGTCACATACGGGCTTTTTTCCATTGTCCATTGAACTTTTTACGTGGTTTGTTGCTAGCAGAATCGGACTTATTGCTGCTTAGGATTTTTCCGTGTTCGCATTTATCCAATATTGAGTGAGTGAGATGGGACGAGACAAGGGAAAGGCTGCATCGGCTGCCAATCTTATAAGCCCAGAAGTTAGCACAACGAAAGCACACAGCTAATTGCAGCCCGGGAAAACTAGTACCGTATATATAATTAAAATTGCTTGGGCTTGGATCACCAGTTCAAAACAACAGCACACAAGACACTAACTCACACGCGAGAATACAGAACCTAAGATGGTTGAGCACCAGCCACGCCCTGCTAATTGTGTATATTTGTATCGTGTGGGACCAACATGGCATATAATCTAACTATGCTTTTTTTAACTTCTATTATGAATTTTGGTAAAAAAATATCAGGGGCAAAAGAGTCTTTTTACATCCCTATTTATGTTTAGAATGCACTATAGGGCCATGTTAGAAAAAAAATGAATTTAAGGTGTCAAATAGGGAAGAATTTTTTTTTTAGGGCCAAATAGAGAACAAAATTTTAAGGAAGGGCCGAATAAGGAATTCTCTCTATTATTTATTAGCAGGGTTATTGTTAACACAAACATGGATGGAGGATGATCTCAAGAGGAGCTGGAAAACAATATGTGGCTGATGGGAAACAAGCTTGCAAGTGTTGAAATCAATCAAGCCATGGTGGAAACAATTCATAACAATTGTTATTTCAATAAAACAATTGTTATTCATCAAGACAAGGGGATAGGTGCCTCCACCAAGTCAAATGCACCATAGAAAATCCTATTTCCGAATAGGTATGGCTTGTATGCCATATTGGGCCGAATTCCCTAGAGTGGGTCGGTTTGTATCCATCTGTGAGTCCAATTAGGAGTCCTAGTCCAAGAGGGAAAGGTTGCTTGCGCAAGGGCCCCCTTTGTGGCCGCACCCCTCCTCTCTTATACCCCTCCTGCGAGTTGTGGAAAGGGAGACCAAGTTTAAGATAAACCCTAGATTTTCTAGATTGAACCATGTTCATCTGAAAGTTATCAACCACCATGTTCGTATCAATAGGGTGGTGTTACCATTGCAAAGTTGCGTGATATCTTGTTATTCCATCTGGGAATAGGGGGATACAGGACCACTCGTGATCTTTGATTACGTGTGCAAGAGTGTGTAGTTGAGAATATCCAAAGGGATTGGTTGTTGTTGCATCTGGCAACATGGGTCATCCAAGTGAGAGGTCTCAGTGTAGCACTAGTTATCACAAAATCCAGAAAACCACAAAAAGAGAGAGAGAGAGCTCAACGAGAAGATCGGTCCACCCCATATCATATGGTATCAGATTTCCAGGTTACCTCGGTGAGCAAATTTATCCATAGTCTAGTTGTTTTTATCCTATACAGAAAAAGCCACACAAAAAATTTAGGTCTAGTTTTTGCCATAGCCTTAGATCACCATTATCAAGTGTCTAGTTGTTGTCTTGTGTTTGATTTTCGTGTTCTTTTCTTCTTTTGAGTCTTGTTATTTCGATCTAGCTTTAGGGTTCTTGAGTTTCGAGTCTTGCCTTTGAGTCCACCGAAATCCACCTCAAAGTTTCCATCCGAGTAGTGTTTTCTTTCTAAGTCTAGTTGGTATCGGATTCCTACCGCGGCAGGAAAAGCTCCAAATCGCTGCCGCCAACCGCCCCTACCCGCACTCGGATTCGCACCGTGTCACCCTTACCAAAACCCCCGCACGCCCATCGCACGCTTACCATCCACGACACCCGCGCGCTGCCGCGGCACCCGTTCTCGCCAAAACGCTGCCGCGCCCCTTGATCTCTGTCGCGCCCTACACAGCGCAGATCCGCCCCAGACCACCACCACAAAATCCTCCACCGTGTGCTCGTTTTCCTTACCGCACGGCTCACAGCGTGCTGCCGCGGTACGAAAATAAGCAGATTTTCTGCCGTGGGCAATTCCATTAGAATAGATAGTTTTCGGTTTTGTTTTTTATTTTCCACTTTCTTTAGGATTTCAAGTCCGATCTTTGAGAGACATAGACAAGGCCTATCTACATATAAAATTAGGAGCATACCCACATAAGACTAGCTCAATTTGGTGCTCACAGGCTGCTCGGTTGATTATTTCATAGTGTTGTTTTCTGCAAAATATTTACTGTAACCGTGAAAAGTATCAAAATTTATTGGCCCAAAAGAGTGGAAAAATCAAAGTGAAAAACAGAAAAATAAAAGAGAAAAATAGGCCTGAAAATTGGTGATAGCTACTGCAGTTTTGGAGTTGTTTTACATGCTGTTTTGCACTAGTTCTTTGAGCAATCTTGTGCCAGTTTATAAGAGCAATAGCTAGTGTCTTTCGAGTGCATAGCAACAATTCCATCCATATAGTTGCTTGCCACATTATTCTCCACGTGTGTGTTTCCTGTGCTTTTCATATCATCACAAGCAGCAAATAGGACTTGTTTTTGGTGTTGTTAGGAATCCCAAGCTGAGCTCCACCATATTCCCTATTTGTCTTTGTGATACTATCATATCATGGGTATTCTCTTCTCACACTTGGTACACTTTTCATTGGAACTTGTGGTAAGTTGATCCTTTTCTCTCTTGGAACATTAAGTGAAGCCATCTTTGCTTGGTTTTGAGTGAGTTGTGAGAGAACACCACATCCCATTGATTTTTGTTTCACTAACATAATGGGTGTTTCTAGTGTTGTTGAGTATGTGCAGGTTGCTAAGGGAACTATGGAAGTGATTCAAGATATGCAAGCACAAGTCTCCTATATGTCCACAATGGTTCATAACATGCATCAAAGCTTACTAGCTAATGGTGTTTTAGTTGATGAGGAGCACTATACAAAATTGAAGCAATTAAGACAAGGAGAAAAATCAGTGGATGCATATTACATAGAGATGATTTCATTGCTACATTTATCTCGGGTTCTAGAGGATGAACAAAGTACAATGCAAAGATTTTATGCAGGGTTACTATTTTCAATTAGAATCCAAGTGAGGCGTGTTGAATATAGTACTTTGGATGAATTATTGCACATAGCAAGGAAAATAGAAAAGAGGATGGCCGAAGAGGTTCCTATGGCTCAAGAAGAAGAATTTTTCCACCAATCCAAAAGCCAAGCATTACCACTACTAATGAAAAAAATATCTATTCCTAGTGTTGTTTCTTCTCATGTGCAGACTTTTAAAGAAAGGGAGCCCATAGTAACATCATCACCACCACCATTGGAGGAGCATGTCATTGTTCCTAGTATTGTTTCTTGTGATTGGCAGGTTACTTTTGAAGAAGGGGAGCCACAACAAGTAGAACCTGCATCATAACTTGAGGTAGATGAATTGGTACCTAATAAATTCCGAAGAGGATGTCATTGATAAAGGTGTTGATTTCGTGTTACCCCTCTCTAGTATTGATTTATGTGAACCCACTAAATTGCTAGTTGATTCTTGTGAGTTAACAAGCATAGATAGTCCACCTACATGTGATAATGTGTTAAATTCGAAATTTAATCATGTGGTGTTGATTTCACATAAAGAAGTACTTGCTAAAATACCACCTAATGATATTTTGGATTACATCATGTTAAATGAATCAATTAGTGTGCAAACTGCTATGAAAAAGGTTGTTGAAATTTCATATGTAAATTCTAGCAATTGTGTTTCTTCTTTCACTTTTAACTTAATTGGTGATTATAACATGAGTGAAATTTTTATGGTGGATCACATATGCATAAATTGTGATACAGTGGCCGAATTAAACAATGTATTACCTTGGGTAGATAGGTTAAAATTTCCTACATATGATCATGATTTTACACATATGTTTGGTTTACCACAATACTTGTCACATACATGTGCTAATAAATTGCTATTCACTTATATTTGCAAATTAAGTTGCAATTTTCATGATGAAAATAATAAGCATGTTCCCACCTTTGAGTGTACTAAGAAACATAAATTTGATAATAGATCTTCTGTGAGAACACTTGAATTGATACTCCACAATAAAAATATATACACATATGATTCTCCTTTTGATCATGATTTAATGAGCTTCACTTATATTTGCAATTGTGATTGCTATTTTATGGAGTGCTATGACAATTATGTGATGTTTTCAAGAAAATTTCGTGGTCACATATCTTGGGCACAATTTTATGATATGATAACAACTAATGCACCTCATTATAGCTATATGTATTGTGCATACACATTGTTCTTTTTGTTTATTCCACTTTCAGCATACAACAAGTCGAGGACGTCTTGTCTTGAAGAAAGGGAGGATGATATGGACATAATAGAGGTCCATGAAGATTATTTATGCTTGAATTAGAAAGAAATACTAAGTCTCATTGATGATTATTTTAAGGTGAATTCTTTCTTATTATTAAATTGTTTGTGATTATAAGAATGTTATACTACCTAAGCTATGTTATTATTTATTAGCAGGGTTATTGTTAACACAAACATGGATGGAGGATGATCTCAAGAGGAGCTGGAAAACAATATGTGGCTGATGGGAAACAAGCTTGCAAGTGTTGAAATCAATCAAGCCATGGTGAAAACAATTCATAACAATTGTTATTTCAATAAAACAATTGGTATTCATCAAGACAAGGGGATAGGTGCCTCCACCAAGTCAAATGCACCATAGAAAATCCTATTTCCGAATAGGTATGGCTTGTATGACATATTGGGCCGAATTCCCTAGAGTGGGTCGGTTTGTATCCATCTGTGAGTCCAATTAGGAGTCCTAGTCCAAGAGGGAAAGGTTGCTTGCGCAAGGGCCCCCTTTGTGGCCGCACCCCTCCTCTCTTATACCCCTCCTGCGAGTTGTGGAAAGGGAGACCAAGTTTAAGATAACCCTAGATTTTCTAGATTGAACCATGTTCATCTGAAAGTTATCAACCACCATGTTCGTATCGATAGGGTGGTGTTACCATTGCAAAGTTGCGTGATATCTTGTTATTCCATCTGGGAATAGGGGATACAGGACCACTCGTGATCTTTGATTACGTGTGCAAGAGTGTGTAGTTGAGAATATCCAAAGGGATTGGTTGTTGTTGCATCTAGCAACAGGGGTCATCCAAGTGAGAGGTCTCAGTGTAGCACTAGTTATCACAAAATCCAGAAAACCACAAAAAGAGAGAGAGAGAGCTCAACGAGAAGATCGGGCCACCCCATATCAGTTTCTCAACCATAGCTACTCATGTTCTTCATTTTACACGATGAACAACATGTATACACCCCAAACACACGGGGGCTACGCTTAACTTAGCATCATAAGAAAATTTACAAATACAAAGGTATAGACAAGGTTGGCACCTTATAAAGTTTCGAGAGAACTATACAAAACAAAAGGATATCTACATCCTACAATTACATATGGCGACGAGCAGTTTCCTCGGCTAACACTCGATCAACCTCTTCAGAAATTAGTCGAAGAATCTCCTCCGCTGCAGGACGAACGACTGTATAATGAGAGTTCATATCGACTGGAGCATTGGGAGCCTAGCCACAGAGATAAAATTGACCTCGGGATGCCATAACCGGACAAAAGCAAGTGCTACTAGGGATCCGCAGATCAGCTGTTGGCGGACGCACTCGCGAATTTCACCTACTCGACCGAAAGTTCTGAGCAGGTGGCTCAAATCTTCTGGACCTCTCTCCAGCGCATAGAAAGCGCGGTTCATAGCTACCAGAGCCTCGTGACAGGTTTCAACGAGTATCTTCGCCTGGCCCACACGATACTTCAAAGTAGCCAGAATGAAACCTCGACTGCGGTCGGACCAGAAGTTTTTTGCATGTGGTTTTGAGCTACCGACTTCATGAGCAATATAGTTATCTACCCAATGCGCTTCACATAGACCGTCTGACTCAACAACTACAAAGAAAATTACAGAGAGTTAAAGAATGAAAAGGAGGTAATCAAACAAAGTGCTAGGGGGCTCGCATGCTTACAAAGCATATCTTTGGCAACAACTGCCAGCTCTTTCATCACAAACTGCTCACGTTCGGCCGCAAGTTTTTGTTTCGACTTGGCCACATCAGCCACTCCATGCAAAGCTTTCAACTTGCGTTCTCCATCCGCGACGTGATCACAAAGAGGGGCAAAGGTACTAGCAGCGGCAACAAGGGGATCCAATCGTACAACAGATCCACTCGAAGACTCCGCACCAGCACCTACTACATGGAAAGAGATAAGAAAAGTTAAGAAACATTTCAAGACTCCCCACTCGAGAAACAAACCACCTACTTAATAGGTGCTCGGGGGCTACTCCCATCGGGAGGAACTCATAACGATCAATCGCAAAGAATCACATCTCAGACATCAAAGAACACTTTGATTAAAGGCAGAATATGGGAATACGTCCCTAGGTTCATTACATCAAGAGAGAAAACTAAAAGAAGTCTATCCTATGGAACGGCGGAGGTACTGCCACTCGCGACAGGATGTCCCTTGCGACTAGAACGAGCAATAAATTCGGATAGCTTCTTGGCAAGGGCTTCAGCCGGATCGCCGAAAGGACGAAGCGCTACCTTTTTGCCTGTGGTAGCATCGACGGGAAGGATTGAATACGCCTCGTCCAAGCCTACGACTCCATGCACCAACGCAAACTGGATGGCAGGCTTCGCTCCGCATTCAGACTGGGCAACCAAGTAAGCCTGAAGAAGATCATCCTCCAGGAAAATCTTCAGAAGACCATCCAGCGTGGGCGGAACCGCGACATCTACCAGAAGACTCTCGTGGAATTGCGTCAGCACTCGAATGGCTTCGCCAACGAGGGAGAAGATCCCAATCGCGTGTTTCTGGAGCTGAGCGCAAGAATCCGTCAGGACGTCCACTCCTTGAACCCTAGGCATCTCCAGCGCAATGCCAAGTACATCTGCAAAGAAGCGTCATAAATTCCAAAGACAACCAATCTAGTCGCAACAAAGCGGAAATTAAGTGCAACTTACCCGCAAATTTCTAGGCCAGAGGGCGAATGAAGCCAACAAGATCATTGTCCTGTTTAGCGCCAGCCTCCTCCAGTTCCTTCAGCGCGTCCTGGGCCTCAGCGAGCTTCCCCTCGAAGTCAGTCGACCGCTTGCAAGAGGATTCAAGTTCCTTTCGAGCGGTCTCCAACTCGGCCTCAAGGGTTCTCACCCGAGTGACAGGATCAGTTTTCTCGGCCTTCAGGAGATCAACTTGAGTTACACAACGGCGAACTTTAGCGTAAGGGAATTCCTATGATCATAAAGAACAAGCAAGAGGGAACGGATCAATTTACCTTGCAGAGCTTGGCCATCCGCGACGAGTCGATCATGATTCACCCGAAGGGATATGCAATCTGCATCAGCCGAAAGTATGCAGCGACCAATGGCTGCAAGAGAGTCAAGAAGAGACTGCAAAAACACAATACGAAGGTCAAGTCAGAGAAAGAGGAAAGAAATTGAGCCTATTCACGATTGCAAACAGTCGAGTATAGCCTCGGGGGCTACTCCCATCGGGAGCACTGCCGTGCACCCGATAAAGTCAAGAAAGGAAAGAAGCTTAAATATTGAGCCTATAGCCAATCGCAAGCGATTGACCACAGCTTCGGGGGCTACTCCCATCGGGAGCACTGTCGTGCACCCGATAAAAATCATAAAAACGAAGTACAAGACGCAAGGAAGATGACAAGGTTTACCTGGCCTTGGGCGGTGCGCAGAGGGACAGCCGATCTACCTAACTATTTTTTCCAAGCCAAGGCTCCACCCGCAAAGCTAGGAAACTAATAATCCGTAGCTGCAGCTGCTGGAGCTGGGCTCGGAGAATTATGGGCAGCCTTAGCGATTGGAGCTTCACTCGCTGCATCATCCTTTTTCTTCACGGAGGG
>JAPCYS010002719.1:0-19982 GCA_028641055.1 Alopecurus myosuroides
GTCCTGTCTAAAGATAAACTACCACAAGAGTGAGGTGTTGGTGCTAAACCAGTCACCTGAAACCCAAGCCAAGGTCTCTAGACTCCTCAATTGCAAGCTCAGAAATTTCCCCTTTTCGTACCTTGGGCTTCCCATCTCAGGCTCGGAACTCACGAAGGAACAGTGGGCATTCCTCGTCATGAAATTAGCAGCTAGGGTGGCACACTGGATTGGAAGGTTCTTGTCCTCGGGCGGACGTCTGATCCTGTCCAACGCGTGTCTAGACAACATCCCCATGTATGCTACGGGCCTTTTCCTTCTTCAAAGGGGTGTCCACGAGAACTCGACTCACGCCGAGCTAGATTCTTCTGGGAAGGAGCGGGACCAAATCGCAAATACCACATGGTCAATTGGCCGGTAGTGTACCGGCCGAAAGAAGACGGGGGGCTTGAGCTTATCAATTCCCGTAAGACGAATGAAGCCTGCTGATCAAGTGGATCTTGAACCTCTATCAGATGGTGGGCGGTGATCCTCCAGAATATGTATTCCCCCTCTAGAGACATTTTTGCCACTTCCCCGAGGGGAGGGTCATAGTTTTGGAAAAGTATGCATAAGGTTAAACACCTGTTTAAGGTCGGGGCCAAACATCTCGTGGGCAATGGCTTACGTACCATCTTCTGGTCGGACTGGTGGTAGGGGGAGGGCCCGCTTTGCTATAGATTTCCCCTTCTGTTCAGCATCTGCGGGGATCCGGAGGCCTCGATGGCCCGAGTGCTGGAAGTGGTTGCCTTTTTTGCTGTATGTTTGACCAGCCTGGGCTCCTGCAATGGGAGGAGTTAGCCACAATCATCAATGACACGTGGATCTCCAGAGAGCCAAACGTTATCTCGTGGTCACTCGAGCAATCGGGCCGCTTCTCGTTAAAGTACATGTACGCCCACCTCTCGCACGGGAAGACGATGGAGCACGCTAGGGACATTTGGGAAGCCAAACTTCCGCTTAAAATCGAAGTGTTCGCTTGGCAGCTCTCACTAGACATACTACCTTCGGGTATAAACCTGGCCATCAGAGCGGGCCCTTCGGACGGGTGCCGTGTGGTTTGCGGGGCCCCAGAATCCCCTGACCATATATTTTTCAGCTGGTCTCTTGCTCTCTTTGCATGGGAGGATCTCCGCCAGGCTCTGGGGAGAACCTGGTGCCCTGCCAACTTTGCTCAATTCCACGCAATTCCCGACTCACTCACAGGCAGGCCGCGTAGATTAGTTTGGGTGATTTTTCTCGTGCAATCCTGGGCTTTGTGGATTATTAGAAACAAACTTGCTATTGAATGTAAATGCATTAGGCACCCTGCTGACATCATATTTAAATCCTTGCTTTTTATTCAGCTCGTGGACGCCGGCCCTGAGGACTGAGGACAGAGACGATGCTCACTGGATGGTGGGATAACTCAAGAAGATCCATTCTGCCTGCCTCCCACATGCTCCTCCCCCTGAGGACCCCTGCTTGTTTTCCTCTTGTGTGTCCGTGTTTTATCATTTGGCGAAGCTGTATGCCTCAACATGTTAGCTTGTTCTTTTTTCCTTCCTGGTCCTGTGAGTGGCTAAGCTGTAAGTTTCAACAGTTGTAGTCGAATCCTGTTTAAACCCTCAGGTTTTGTTAATTCAAAGTCGGGCATATGCCTTTTATCTAAAAATACTACATTTATGTTACTCCAGTATGGAGGTAGTAAGATTTGCATTTAGTACCCTATGTTACTCCACAATATGACCAGCCTCACCTCATCAGCCAAGGAGGCAATTTTCCTTGTTGACGGATTGCGGAAGCATTGGGGAATCAACTACACCAACTGTGCAAGTTGTGATTTCAGTGTTCCCCAAGGAATGAGCGAATGCGGTTTCTGCTGGTAGAGGTTCATGGTTTGATGATCTTGACTCCACAATGGCGGTACAAGCATTGCAAGCTGCCGGTGATGAAAGTATCTGACCATTGGAACAAATCATGATCTTTTTTTTTTGAAATAAAGGCAAAATATTTTCCTTAATTCATTAATAGAGAAGGAGCGAGTAACAAATTTTTAAAGTTACAAGGTGTCGAAGCAGCGACAGATAAAAGATCTAATTTCCCAGAATTAAGTGACCCAAAAGGTTTTGCATCGGCTAGAACCTACGCCTTGGACTCCAATTTCATCCTTGAGAAGATCGCAACGGGCAACAAGGAAGTGTTCTTAAAGGATATACCATTACGTTCATTCTAAAGCTCCCAAGAAGTGAGCATAATCAAGGAAGCCATAACTTTCCTTCTGGATGGGTGGCTTAGAAAAAGATGAGACACCAAGTTTCCACGTGGAGAAAGGCACCCCAGCCAGCTAGTAGGGTCAAAGTCCTCAAGCCCAAGACATTTTTTTTGATGAAAATCCAAATCTGGACGAAAGAAGCGGCAATGAAGGAGAAGATGGCACGCCGTCTCATTGATACATTGGCAAAGAAGGCAGATCTTACCATTTGGCCATCCACAACCCTCAAGCCGGTCATTAGTCCACACCCGGTTTTGAATGACTAGCCACGTGAAAAATTTGCACTTCTGGGGCTCCCAATTCTTCCACACAAGGGAATCCATGGGAGATCGAATAAGACTGATAAATTGAGCAAGGTAGGCTGATTTACAAGAGTATGATCTCGAAGGGGTGAGCTTCCAAACGATTGAGTCACGGGTGTCGTCGGTGAGAGTAAGTTGTGAGGTGAAGCGCCAAAGGTTTGTGAATTCTTGAAGATGGTGCATCAAGAGCCTGTTGGAGATGTCAATTTGGAGGTCCCAAGCATTGTCGTTGAGCGCGGAGCGAACACTCAATTTTTTGCGCTTGGAGAGAATGTAAATGGAAGGCGCAAAATGTTTGGGGGAAAAGTCCTTCCTCCCAAGGAGCATCCCAAAATCTTGCCATGTTACCGTCACCAATCGTGACCCTCGTCATGGCGTAGAAGAGGTCCATATCACCAGAGCTCCAAGGTTTCTCGATCCCAATCCAAGGTCTCTCCGGCATCGTCCATTGAAGCCAAGGCCATCTAAGGCATAGAGCCCTACCGAACTTGTCCATATCCAGATATCCGAGGCCCCCAAACTCAGTTGGTCTACAGACCGTTTGCCAATTGACTTTGCATTTACCGCCCGTGGCTTTCTCCTTGCCTGCCCAAAGGAACCCACAAATACTTTGTTTGGATGGCTTGAAGGGGCTCCGGCGGAACATCAAGTACGGTGAGATAGCTTGAGAGGTGAGAACCGATCTAACAAGGGCTTTGCGACTCACAATGTTGAGGTGTTTGCTATTCCAGGGGGCAAGGTGCTTTACCGCTTAATCTTCAAGGTACTGAAAATGAACTCTTCTAAGGCTCTTGACCCCAAGAGGGAGACCGAGATATTTCATGGGAAAGGTAGAGAGGGTAGCCGGAAGGTCGTGGAGGATGGCAGAAAGGTCGATGCTCTCACATCTAATAGACGCAACGAGGCTTTTCTCGAGATTAGTCATCAGCCCAGTAGCATTGCCAAAATTATTAAGGATGCACGTAGGGATCAAAACATCCTCTTTTATAGGTCCCATGAAGATTGCAGCGTCATCCGCATAAAGGGAGGTCCAAAAAAGAGCCCCTTTCCCGGTAAGGGGATGGAACAATCCGATATCTGTAGCCAAATGGAATATGCATTGTAGAGTGTCAATGTCGATGTAAAAAAGCAAATGGGGAGCGCGGACCACCTTATTGGAGGCTACGCCTGTGCTTAATCGGGTCACCGGGAATGGCATTGAGTAGGATACGAGAGGGGGAGGTGCGAACGAGCGCGGAGATCCAATCTCGGAAGCGGGGTGGAAAGTCAAGATGTTGCAGAAGCTCCAAAATATATTCCCAACAGACCAAGTCAAACGCCTTTTTGATGTCGAGTTTGAACAAAAGGGACGCCTTCTTCCTTCTACGAAGCCATCTAACATAGTTTTGAACAAACATGAAATTGTCGTGAATACTTCTCTTCTTGATGAAGGCACTTTGGGGAAGCGAGACGAGTTCATTCATGCGAGGGGAAAGCCGCATCGAAAGGATTTTAGCAATGATCCTGGCGAAGCTGTGGATGAGACCGGTTCAACCTCTACCAGCGTTCAAGAGTATGATAACTAAGCACGCCAATCAGTGTGGGACACTAATTTAACTATGAACAAGAGATACTGAGAATAAGTTAACAAATTATAAAAATTACAACTACACAAACTTCACCTCATGTAACATTAATTTAATAATTATCTATAAATCATGTAAGCCAATAGGAGTCCAGGTATTATTTTGAAGAAAACGTGTACTTTATTCTATTAAATCACAAAATATTCTATTATAGAAAATCTACACGATGCAAATGAGACACCACATAATCATTATCTGAAAGCATCATTCCTAGTCAAATTGCACCTCATCACATCAAAACGACTACATGGCTCACACCGGAGAAAAACACAATTTTTTCTTGTTTAAACACATATTTTACTTATTGCATCATGATCACTTCCCTCCATGTACACAAATATAAGAAAAACTATGGTATGGAGATACTTACCTCACCATGGGCAGTTGAGGCTTGGAGAAAGCAGCATGGTGGTGGATGAGCGACGAGGGAGACAGAGACGGTCATGTGCCATGGATAGGAAAGGGCTGGGGAGTAGGGATGTAAATAGATCGGATCAGAATTTTCCTATACCATTTTTTTCACCATATTTAGAGCGAAGCGGATAATGACTGGTTGTGGATTCAAAGGCAAATATTTGTGATCACATCTTCGGAACGGAGAACGAAGCGAATTTGGGGCGGAAAAAAAATAAATCGGATAGGTACGTGCAGAAGTATATCGTCAAACATACAACCAAAAATAATTATTTAATAACCTAACAAATATGTACTTATTATGTATAATGACTATATAAGTGAGTTTTTGTTCAATTGACAAACTTGGAAACTCACTAACTACAAATAATACTGTATTAGGTTAGATATTTTAGTAGTAAATCAGATTATTCAAATTAAAACCATCAGATAATCCTGGTTGAGCAGGTAAATGATCGTACAATGACTAAAGATTGGAGTAAATGATCGTACAATGACTAAATAAATAAAATATGTTGAATGCACCTTGATATCCGATTCTATCTTGGTAATATCATCTCTAATATACACATGTACAATTCCATTAATTTTTTTTTCGCATTGATAAAGCTCGCGGATATTTAGCATTATTGTCTTGTTACTCATATTAAAGATATTAAGCTGATCCATCTAATAGAAACAAGAAATACATGGATTATAGAGGAGGTCAAGAGATAAAACATCTAAACTGAACACAAGCTCTTATGGATAAATCATCACCTTGTTCAAAGGGGAGGCATGAAGTTTGCAAACGTAAAAATATTTCTACCTGGAATAATACATAAGTAAAAATTTCAATCATCGGCAGAAGTAGATTATTTTGAACCAAATCTTATTTCAAAATATTGCTAATGATAGAAATGCAGCCCCTCTTATACAAAAACTTATGTCTGCTATTAACACAAAAACGATGATTACTCATCTCGTCACATATTTATTTGTCAACTCAATAAGTAAATGCATTTTAATTCTAAACAAGCCAGCTAGGTAGGAGGAAACCTCGAGCAGAACTAAATAAGTCGCTCGTGCACATATTTGCGCAATGAAGCATCCCTCTTGTTGATTCACACAATGAATATCAAGAGAACAACTCGATTGAATTGACACCAGGCACAATTTTCTACTATATAATGAAGATATATACTTCCACGAATAGAAATAAGCACGATAAATAGCCACCTACCCTTTCTACGAATAATAATGAAAAACACAGGACACAAAAGAGACGGTGCTTAATTACACACGCCTAAGAAATATTTTCGCAAACACATAGCGGACACAGTGACAGGCTGTAGTACCATTTGAAATAAAACAGCGAGAGACAAGAGAGATGGAAACATGTGTGGTACATATGTGATATTGCAACCAACAAACCCATCAGAGTTGCACGCTCCCCAATCAACACGGGCCTTGCAACCCGTTGGCCACCACTTGCCACATGCCTGGTTCTGCCATTGCTGCCAATGGCTCTGCAAAACATACCAGAGAGGATGATGGTGATCTTGACGTCATGCCGCATATCTAGCGAGCATGGTGGTGGATGCGAAAGCGGCGTAGTGGAGTCAAGGGTGGAGGGGGCGCAACTCCTGGTCGTCCAGCTCCTCATCTCCGCGCCCCAAGATGAGGCGGATGTGGAGGGAGAACGAAACAAAGAGTGGCGACGCTGCCAGACCTCTAGCTCCGACGCCGCCGAGCATCTGTTGCCCCTCCATCTGTTGCACCCCCGATCAGCCCTATTTTTGCTGGAGATGGACGCCAGCAGCCAAAATCGGAGGCAACAACTGGGGAAATCTAGAAGAGAGAGAGGGGGGGGGGATTGACTCCTGCAGCTGGAACCAGACGGGAGGAAGACGAGAGGAAGCGGAGTGGGAAGGTTGCACATGCCAACGAAAAGGAACCAACGAGGAAGAAGTCAGTTTCTTTTTTTTTCTTACCCGGTGAAGGGTCAAAGACACACAACCGACACGACACAAAAAATCATCCAGCCAGAGCACTAAGCCAACCACATCGTGACATGTTAACCAATTGGTGGTGATGACGGGAGGCTAGCTGCCAGCCCATGTAGGGCATGTTGCTACCATGGATCAACCAGAGAGCTCGCTACCCCCTCGCATTTACTTGTTTTCAATAGATGTGTGAGAGAACTGTCATGCACAATGGCCAAAGCACAATTCTTGCCATTACATCTTAGAGAAATAAAAAAAGTTCAATTTAATTCTTAAACTCATAGATGACGGGCAGATTGAACCTTAAAGTCAAAATCCATGTCATCCATATCTCTGAACTATTGAATCCCGGTCCAAATTTAACCTTTGATCTATTTTTAGAGTGAAAAAATAAAATTATTTGTCATTGTGTCGCAATGTTTGTTCATCTGTTCTTCGTCATTGTGTCGTTAAATAAATATGTTATTGGATCATGGAGATATAATAATGGTATTTATAAATTATTTGCGGAGTTATATTCTACGTTTGAACACAAATGAGTCATAAAAGTACTCCTTCCGTCTCAAAATATAAGGCGCGCTATTTTTATGGGGGTCTTTGATGGTCAACTTTGACTAAAAATATATAACAAATTGTATGGACTCAGAATGTATAAAGGGTACCGTTGAACTCTTCTTGTAAAATTCTATCATTTCATATATCCGTATACTATTTATGTGGACTATTTATATGAACAAATCATGGTCAAAGTTAGATGACGTTGACCAGCGAAATTAAAGGGTGCGAACAGAGTGAGTATGAAAAACAAACTGGCCATAGAATTAATAGAAACAAACTGGACATAAAAGTACGAGAAACCTCCCCGCCACCCTTAGCGGCAGCGGGGACTCCGGCGTGGGACGTGATCCGAGAGCAAAAAAAAAAAAGGCCCCGGTAGCAACATATCAAAAGATCCAAAATTATGGTTGGTTAATTTCGTTTGTTTTTTTTTTTTTTTTGAAATCAAACACTCAATTAAAAAACTTCAAGGAGGATACAAGGTTATATCCAGATGTTCGCGCAGGAACGCTGGAATATAGTTCACCCAGAGGCATCTACGTCTATTACATGTTGCCTGTTTCGCGCACACATGTGCAGTTATATTAACTTCTCGCGGAACAAAGGTAATAGAGCAAGAATTGAAACTAAAAGATAGGTCATTAACCTCCCTACAGATGGCACCAATGTCTGCTCTCTCAAAGTGCTCAGAATTGCATAAATTCACCACCTCCAATGCATCGCTCTCAATCTCCACATGCGTATACCCCAAATCAGCAGCGAAACGGAGGCCATCTCTTATCGCCAGGGCTTCCATTGATCTAGAATTAGCAGCTAGTTCATACCATAGTGCTTGAGCACGAACAAGGGATCCATCCTCCTTACGAATTATAGCCCCCGATGAGCCTGTTCTATGCTGGATATCATAGCCCGCGTCTACATTCACCTTAACATAGCCGACAGTCGGTGGCTTCCATTCTTTCTTCGACCTCGGGGCTGGGGAAGTATTGGAACTTGAGAGATCACACGCAACGTCCACTGCCCAAGTCACAGATGTTCTCGGATCCTTCGCTTGTTTCCCGTGCATGCGATTATTCCTTTCCGACCAGACACTCCAACACCCACATAGAATAACAGCAGCATCTCTTGGAGTTACTAAAGCCCCGTCGATAATATCCGTAGCCCATGACCTTGGATGCAAGCTGGGGATTTTCACGGACGTCACCCTGCGGATCTCCTGCCAGAAGCACTTTGCCCAAGTGCATGAGAACAAGGAGTGGTATATGGATTCCACTACACCACAATCATGGCAGAAATCCAACATCTCCATGTGCCTTTCCTTCAGGACCTGCCGACACGGAACAAAGCCGTGGATCACCCTCCACCAAAAATTCCGCACTTTAGGAGGGACCTTCATCTTCCACAATTTCTTCCAAGTTGATTTCATGGAGTCATTTGAATCAGACGGTTCGTCATTTGCTCTTCTTTGCATGCTCAACAATTGGTACGCCGATTTGACAGAAAAATTCCCATGTTTCTCTGCCTTCCACGCCCAAAAATCCTCCTCTTCACCTCTAATAATTCTCTGGATTACCGTAATATCCGGTACAACAAAGTTACTCCTCAGTTTATCCAAGTCCCAATCACCATCATGATCAAGAAGTTCACTCACAAACGTTGCAGAGGCCGACGGCAAGCGGACTAAGGGCCGAGACCCATTGTTTTCAGCGATCCATGGGTCCTCCCATATTCTGATAGTTTCACCAGTACCAACTCGTTTAATTAGTCCGATATTGAGTGCTTCCCTCCCATGTAAAATCGCTCGCCAAGTATGCGATGCATTTCGCTTGTTCCTTGCTTCCATAAAATCACGATCATGAAAGTATCGGCCTTTCAACACACGAGCGCAAAGAGACTCGGGTCTAGTCATTAGCCTCCATCCCTGTTTTGCCAACATAGCTTGGTTAAAAATCTCAAAGTCACGAATTTTCTCTTTTATCATACCATACGATCGATGAAGCACATGAAGATACGCTCAAGTATCCAACAAAACAAAACACAAAAACACATAAATAAACAAATGTTGGCCTAGAAAAAAAGATTAATTGCAGCAGGAGGTGGAGCAGCAGCTGGGATGGGCTGAAGAACGTGGAAGGAGCAGGCGAGGTCCCCGGCGACCACCATGACGGCGCCGTTGTTTCCGACCGTGCCGCAGTAATTTGGCGCGGAGAAGACGGTCACAAGCTTCCCGTCGGCGAAAGTATCATAGCCGGCCGCCTTCATCTCGTGCGCCCTGCACACCATGTCCAGACCGTTCCGCTCGCAGAATTCCACCACAACGTCGGCACCAAAGCTAAAGGATGTACTCCTCCGCGACTCCCCCCACCCATCCTGCCAGTCGTCATCGGCCGGGTCCGACCACAGCAGGTCGCACACGAGGCCGGCGTCGGGGACGACGGGCAGCGGGCGCTCGATCTCGCGGATCTGGTCCAGGTTCTCCAGCTCCGGCGACAGCCCGCCGTGCACGCACAACATGCTCTTACTCTTGCCTTTGGCGACGACGAGAGCGGCGAGCGGGAGGCATGCGAAGACGGCGTTGAACTCCTTCCAGAGCCTGAAGAGTCTCCGGTTCTGGCACTCCATGTAGAATCCGTAGGTCTGGTTCACGTTCTCGCACTCGTGGTTGCCGCGGAGGAGGAAGAAGCTGTCGGGGTACTTGACCTTGTACGCGAGCAGGAGGCAGATGGTCTCGACGCTCTGGTTGCCTCGGTCCACGTAGTCCCCGAGGAAGAGGTAGCGATTGGCGGCCGAGGGCAAACCGGTGACGCGGAAGATGCGTAGGAGGTCGAGGTACTGGCCATGGATGTCGCCGCAGATGGTTATCGGGGCAGTGAGCTCCAGCAGGGTCGGCTGGGAGAGCAACACGTTCTTGGCGGCGGAGCAGAGGTGGCGGATCTCGGCTTGAGTAATCGGCGGGGGTGCTGACGGGGATGTGAGTAGTTCCTCGGCGGAGAGGAGCCGCTGGATGACATCGTCGAGGTTGAAGTCGGGTGTCGGCGCCGCCGCGTCCATTGATGGATCGATCGCTTGTTAGCTAGCTCGAAGAAGTTTTGTGCCGCGAGTACGTGTTGACGTTGCCCAGATCGATTAGGACAAAATATATACAATCGATGTTGGAATTGGAGTAGGAATCGGACAGCCTATTTTGAATATTTAGCCATATCGATTTTGGTGCCGCATAAAAAATCTACAGGAAACCCTTCCAATATTATTTGTGAAAAATAATCAATCATACGGTCGAGGGAATCATCAAGTCAAGACTATAAATGTCATCTCAAAAAACTCCCCACGTGGTTAGCAACCTTAAAACTTGATGTACAATCGAAGATGTGTGACCGACAAATACCTTTCGTTGGACCGGCAAAAAAAATACCTTTCGTTCGTACATGTAAAATGGGGCCAGCCGGGTACCTTGTTCCGATTCCAACTCTCAAACTTACCATATTGACCGTGCGTTGTTGCAACTTGTAACCGATTTAAACACGAAGAAGCGACCCAGAAGTACCAATCGATCCATATGCACCACAATCGATCTTACTCTTCACGGCGGGTATAGCTCGGACCTGCATATACATAGGGAAGAGGCGACATGCTTCCAGAGGCCACGGCCGTCTCCTTACCAAATGATGTCATCTTTGACATCCTCTCAAGGATGCCCGCGAGGTCCATCAGCCGGTTCAGATGCGTGTCTAAGGAGTGGTATGCTCTTATCTCCGATCCAGCCTTCCTCGCCGCGCACAAGTCTCGCCGCCCGGACCTAGTCCTCGTCGACCTCGACTACTTTCGTGGTTATAGAGACCGCGACTTGCGGCTCAGTGACCTTAGCGGCAACATGGTTAGATTGATCGAAGGTGTCGGTGGCTCTGACATCTTTCCCATGACGGGCCTTGACAACCTTGTGTGTGTCATCGATGGTCCTTGCAAAGCTGTTCGTATTATCGATTTGGCCACTGAGAATGTGCTCTCAACCATCTGGGGGCTCGAGTTGCGGAAGCAAATACATCACTTTGTCATCCGCGAGTACGAAACCTTTGGCATCGGCCGTACCGCCTCGTCCGGTGTATACAAGGTGGTCCGCCTCGTCCTAGGTGACACATGTCAAGTCCTCACATTAGGTGCCGACACAAGATGGAGGATGACTGCACATTCAATAAAAAATTATGCCCTCGATCGCTATTGTTCTCCGGTCACTGTCGACGGTGTTATGTACTTCTTAACGGAAGGAACATCAGGAACCCTGCTTTGCTTTGACCTCGAGAACGAGCACTGGAATGAAGTCCCAATCAGAAGTCCATGGGAGTTTGTTGGTGCAAACATGTGGAGGACAAGATCGGTCTACATAACAGAGCTTAACGGTTATGTTTGCCTGGTCCGAGAGGAGTATAGTGGTATGCATTGGCATAATTCATCCTCCAACATATGGATCTTGGATGATTTTGATAAAAGTAACTGGACCAAAGTATGTATGATTCCAACAGACACATTTGGTATCCGTTATTATATGCCTCTTCGGTTGATGCATGGTGGTGAGAAGTTGCTAGTGCGATGTGCTTCTAGATACATAATGGGGAAAGCAACCTTTCAACTCTATGATCTTCACACCAAGGCATTCACGGACATTATGCAGGCACCTGGCTATCTCCCTGACAAGATTGTTCTCTGCAACCTGCACCTATAAAAACTTTTGTCAGTCAAGAATTAAGACAGTATTGTGTAGCCTCTCTATGTGTAGTACATTTATTTTACCAATTATACAAGCAAGTTAAGGAAACTACATTTGTGTACGGTAAAATATCTTTGTTTGGAAAATCTCGTGTAGTTTCATTGCGACTCGTGAACTTGAACTACGATATGCTCCATATGTTGCTGAAAATTGTGAAATCATATGTAATTGGTTGGGTTTTGTAATCAAAACGATTTTATTTCCACCTCCATTGCATGATAACTCGCTGCATGACAACTACCCTTAGATTTTGTTCTGCTTAACTAAGTTATGTTGAACTTGTGGTTAAATAATACGTCTACGCGTCAGTTAGGTGTTCACAATTAAATCCCCAATTGGCAAAGCTTCAAATATCAAATCTGGTTTTTTATTCAAAAAGGAGAATATAACCCTAGGCTATGCATCAATCGATGCATGTATCCAAATTTATTACCAAATTCATCATGAAGTTTTTCAAATCAAAGATCATAATGCAGATATCCATTATGTAATCTCATAGAATTCCGTCGTCCAATCTCTCTCTCTCTCTCTCTCTCTCTCTCTCTCTCTCTCTCTCTCTCTCTCTCTCTCTCTCTCTCAAATGGGGCACCGGTATCAAATACCGTACATTTCAGGTATGTAGACACCATGAATATCTCGGTTATTTATACATTGGGTAAAAATTTACTATTAGTAGCCCGCAAAATCCCTAGCTGGCAGCGCCCCCTAGCGCCATCTTCTGCCCCGCCCAAAGTGCCAAACCCACCTCTGGAGCCGGGCGCGGTGGAGGACGCAAGCGGCCAAGAAGCCCAGCCGGAGGCGGTGGGGGTCTCGTTCCCGTCCCCGGAGACGCCGAGGTCGCGTCGGTAAGCTAGGACCCGCAGCCGGACGTCGAGCTCATGGATGTGGTTCCTCCGGAGGAGGCAACGGCTCAGCTGCCGCTGGCTACAGGAGGGGGCGACGCAGCCGGAGATGCGGAAGGACAGGGAGAAGTCGAGGTTCCTTTTGTCAATCTGGTAATGATAGGGGAGGCGACGAGTTTACCTATGGGACGCTTGTAGCGAGCGCTACAAGCGCTCGCCCGCAGACGCACACACATGGGCCGACCCATTATGACAGATTGAGTGATCTGCACGTTGCTTTAGTTTTTTTTATTCAGATATCAACTATTTTATTTTTGAACAAAATTTTAAGTTTGAACAACGGTTCCAAACATGAAAAAAATACATTTGAACAATTCTCAACTTTGAATAATTTTTAATTTGATTTTTTTTTATTTGAACATATTTTAAATTTGCACAGATTTTAAATTTGAACAAATTTCAAGTTTGAACATTTTTAAAATTTGAACAGTTTTTATTCGAACAAAATTCGAATGTAAAAATATATAAATTTGAACATTAAAGTTTGAACAAAAAAAGAAAAAAGAAAGTAAAACGAAAAAGAAAAATAAACAAAAATAAGAAAAAGAAGACGATAAAAAGGTATGAAAGAGTAAACTTACACAAATGAGGTGTGCCCCACTGGCTTCAGCGTTGCGAGTTGTAGCAACAGGTCCTGGGTTCGAGCCCCCCTCCGCACGCTTATTTTCGGTCATATTTCCTTTACATGGGCCGACCCGTTTGAAATTTTTTACACGGGCGAGTCCCTGTAGAAATCGCTATAAGCGATATATAGGGGATGCGGGGGCGACGGCTGTCGAGAGGATGCCTATGGAGGAGCGAGTCGAGCAGCCTGCCGCCCAGGTTCAGGCCCGACCTGCTGCCTCCAGCCCGGAGCGGGCTTTCGTGGTGAGCCGGGCGCACGGCGCAGACCTCGAGCGGTAGATGCGTAGGCCGCTTGCATCTGTCTGGTTTGTCGGGAGATCGAGAAGAGCTTGTTGGAACCACTGGACGTGATCGGGGAAGAAATTGTCATTGGAGAAGAAATCGTTGTAAGCATTTGTACTTAATTATTCTCACTTTCGGCTTTATAAGTCATTCGTACCCACTACGAACAATTGAGATGGGACTAAACACCCTATTGTATTCTTGACTTAAACCTAATCATCTAATTTATTAAAAAATCACATGCTTAGATTCACAGTTTTGATTGATATGATTGGGATGGCGAGTTGAGATTAGGACATTAATGGTTGTTTCACTTTTGGGTTTATAAGTTGTGTTGACACACGAACATGTCACGTGTTACGCCCGGCATCGAGCGCGATACGCAGGACACGTCGTCGGAGGAGGCTCGCCGGAAGCGCGATACGCAAGACAATCCGGCGAGCTCTTTTGAAGACCCGAAACCCCACACGGCCGGGAGGGGCCCCGTCTAGACGTGCGGTGGCTATGGGCTTCCTTAGGTTGGTTTGCCCATCACCAAGGCCTTCACGGATTGAAGCTCTCCTACACGAAGAACGCCGATGAACGAAGACGATAACTAGGGTTAGTGATAAAGTTTGTAGATGTGTTTTCCGATTGTGTGTTATTCTTCGAACGGCCGTCACAAGAGGCGGCTGGACTTCTTGTGCAAGGAAAAGGATTAGATTCACGTCAAAAAACCATAATTTGCATCCAACTCGGATGTTTTACTCGAACCTTCCAAAACTGTTCGGTGTGAAAACTTGCTCCACCTTGCATGTCACTTTCGAGTCAGTAAACAACCTCAAATTGAAATTAAGTAAAAGACAAAGTTGTTCGCCTTGAAAAGGCAAAGAAAATTCATGTTTTTCTGATTTTCCATCTGACATCATCTTGAAGCTTTAATTGTATCTGCACTAAAACCTGTTTGAGTCAAATCCGAATCTGTCAATTCTGATCCATCCGTATGTTACAGATTGGAGGTAGTAAACGGCCCAAGATGAAAAATCTGTGGAAGACAAAGCTGTTCGTCTAAAAAAAGAAGAACTTTTAGTCAACGACTTTTTCAATTTGACCTCATCTTGACGCTTTTCAAGTGGAAGAATTTGGACGCAATCTGGGGATTTTCAACTTGTCTCACCAATGCTCCCACCAATGGACAGAGCATGTCTATGGTTTGGCGGATTTGCTCGTATATTGAGACGATCTGTGGTATTTTGGCTCTACAAGTTGCATACGACCTCAGATCGAGACGATCCAAAAAAAAAATCAAAGTTGTTTGTTTCGACGAGACGCACAACGTTTGTTCACGTTATTTTTTCATTTGGGCTCATCTTGGTGCCATACCATTGTGAGCCAAAAACGAGGGTTAACACATGCCCCCATGTTTTTTTTTGGCAAAGCTTGCGTGCCAAAAAATATTTTGCCTCACTCTCATTCTAAGGACGATGTTAACACTCCATCGGCCATATGTTATTACGTCGATAGTAATATATCGGCCATGTATGTGCTTTAGGCTTCTTTCCACACACACGATTAGTACCTCCTTAATTATCCTCCACTGAGAGCTTGAAGTAGTGAATGTCTCAATTCATCCATGTCATACAATTCCTTTACATGCCCCTGCATATCATTTCTATAAGACCGATATTCAACAAGCCACCTTTGCAACCACTCTTTGTTGGGATACATCGAGTCACATATTTGTGAACCGATTGTTACCGATCGGGTTTAGAGAAACGGGCACGAATCCATTCCTTGTAGCTCTAAGGAGATAAAAATCTTAAAAGTCTCTCCTCGTCAAGCAAGTAGCATTGGGATGTTGTGGTGACCCAGCACACCACTGCATGTGTAGTGCGCAAGTCGGTGACATAATACTCACAGAAGGACTTATCCGTGAATATTACATCTCTCAGAGTGGTACAACAAAAACATAGCGGGGCCAAGCAAAGCTATAGGATACAAACTTCAATACAAAATCTAGAGAATCTCTGTGATGAATCAAGAAGATCTCCTGCAAAAGAAACATCAGAAGAAGCAATTCGAAGTTCCAAGCTGGAGAATGTCTCTAGCTCAAAACCTAATCCACTACGGCTGATGTCAGCCCTAAACTATGGCTTGTAACTGCTAAGTTCGAGAATGGTCTCCACCTAAACCTTGATAGCTTCTTCTCCACCAGCGTTGTTGATGACGATGCTTTACCGACTATGTAGTAGATCACCCCACCTAGCTTCATGAGGTAGCGATGGCTTCCCGATGACGACTTCAATAGGGCTTCAACTCTAGGCAGGGGGTCAAATGGGAACGAATGAGTAACGAGCATTACTCAGCAAGTTCATGATATATAGTGGGTGGTTTGATGCACTAACTACAGCTTTAGATTCGAAAGAGTCATAAGCTAATGCAAGGTTTTGTAAAACTTTCTTCAAGAGGTTGCTTTTAATTCTGAAAACTATGCCCGCCAGATCTTCACAGGATTAGAACTTTCATGGAGTTGCCTTTCCTGCGGCTTTCGTAGCTCCTTCCCGGAACAGGGGGTAACATGCCACATCCTTTTACACTCTTCAGAGGTGCGTTACTTTACCCATGGACGACCAAGACCATGTTGCACAACCAGGTGTACATTCCTGTCCACTCCCACTCAGGTGTGGGGCCCGGTTGTTGGTCCAAGCCAAACCGTGCTTCTCCGCACAACGCATGCCCACCCATTTCTGCCAGCAGGTTGAACGCCTGATTCCACCCCTCAAGATGGATATCTACGCGCCCCTGGCAGACCATCATAGACCCGCAGAGTCCGTGGGAATTAAGGGATCCCACTGATGTGCATGTAGTCTCGCAAGACCTAAAGCGTACGTCTCTGGCAGCCCGTTGACATGCGAACGAGAAAAGATCACAACTGACTTACTCCCCCCATAGAAGACCCATGGTTAACGCGAATTTACGCCGCAAGAATCCTGACGGCAGATGTTGTTAATTCCTAGGTAATACGTTCCCATGCAGATGGAACCTTCCTTTGACCTATTCATCTTACCATGGTCCCATCCGCCCACAAAACAGAACACTACCACTCGGGTAGTCATTCAATTAGTCATATTACTATAAAAATAGGATCATGCATTCTTTTCAGAGTAGGCAATAATACGATAGGGTTTTGCAAATAGTTTGTTATGAGATACTGCAAAGGATATGAGCAAGTGATGAACTTGTCTGAGATTGAAATAACCATAATAATTAATGTCTTCGGGTTCAAGGGTCTCATAGGAAATCCCGACATCTGAAAGATAGCAAAGTAGTCCCGGTAAGGACTACTGAAAACACTGGCCAGATGATACATGCATAGTAATGAGATGCATCGTGAATTACCCTGGAAAATACCCCAGCCTACAAGTGTAAGCCACGTTTAATACGATAACTTATTCACACGGGTTTTAAGTGAAATGTTTCATTACTTGTGGTGATGTGGTTATTAGTTCTTTTGGACTTACCTGTGTTTCACTTTTACTTAGCAAACAATTGTTATCATGTTTAGGTAGAGGTGTTTATTACTTGGTTAGATAACAAGACAACAACACATGAAAAACAACTATAGAAAAGATAATGAACACATTTTGTTTTATGTTCAAAAGTGTAGAACTAATGAGATCAAGTTTATTTGAAAATGATGAACTAGTATAGAGAACTCTATCATCACAATACTTTCTAATGACTTGTGATGGTAGGTTTAGTAGGTGTGAAAACATGTGGGTTTTATTAATAAGGAAACTAATTTTAAGGTAGTTATTGCTGGTTATAATGAAATATTATAGAATTCCATTATACCCTTAGAAAGAAATTTATAAATTAAACAAAATGTTTTGTGTTTTACATATTTGAGTTGAAAATGTTTTTCTATTTGATTTGATATAACATTTTACGTTTTCTGAAAATATTTGCATAAGTTCTTATTTTATTAAGTTTAAATGAATATAATGATTAAGCAAAACATTGCACACATAAAAACTTGTTCAAATGAAGTTGAAAACATCATAGATGAGTTGCATTTGTCATTTGGAGCATTTTGGTATATAACTTGTATTTTTCTGATTTTATGAATTATTTATTATTTTCTCAATTTTAAATGATTTTATTTAATTAAAGAAAATGTTTAATTTTAAAATTTATCAAACATTTTTAAAATTTGATAAACATTTAGATTATATTTTTCTAGACAATTCCATATTTTATTTATATTTTTCGGATTATTAGATTAAAAGTTATTGAATTAATAGGGTTTATTAATTTTTTACCAATATTCAAATTGACAGCTAGGTCCCACCTGTCATATTTGGTTTAAATTAAAATTTAAAAGAAAAAGAAAAAAGGGCTATGACGTCATGGTGACGTCACGGGTGATGTCACCAATCCCAAATCCTCACAGTTGCATAGCAATTGCGCGATGTGGAAGAAATTGATGCATTCCGTGGATTGTACTAGCTAGAGGAGGCCACGACGAGTGCGAGGGTGGCCGTGGAGTGACCGAATGGTTACCGGAGCTCTACCGGCGACCACCGGCGCGGCGGAAGATGGCGGCGTTCAGCGGGAACCTGCTACGGCCCACGATAAGGAAAATCAGGGGCATGGGGTTGCTCACCGGAGCGAGGGGAAGGTGATGAAGTAGTCAGGGCGGCTCGGTGAGGTCGTAATCGATGGCGACGAGCAAAACTCAACGGCGGCCGAGCTCGGAGAAGATGACCCGATTCGTCGGGTTCCATCCGTTCCCGCCTTCCGCGCTGGATGAGATGGTAGAGGATGTCGAGGTGGACCTCAGGGCAGTCTCAATTTGTACCGGGACGGCCGGAGTCGATGGCACGGCGGTGGAGCCCGAGAGCTAGGGTTAGGGTTTGGGTTCGGTATAGAGAGAGGGATAGAGAGAGCAGGCGAGGCGAGAGAGAGAGTGAGCGAGTTGGAGGCTTCCCCTCCCTCTTATCCGCGCGAAGAGCGGCAAGCAGGAGGTGGCCATGCATCGGCGGCGGTGTCGACACGCACGGTGCCGGCCTGCAGGAAGACAAAAGGAATTTTTCCCATAACCCCCTGGCTAGTTTTCAAACTTTACAACTAAGTCATTTTGTTTCTAAAACTGAGAGAAAACCTTTGTTTTCAGGGCTAAATTGTGAACCAAAAAATAATTAAAAATTATATTAGGAAAGCTTATCAAAATTTCAACCTCACCATGTTTTGTTTTGGTGAATTTGAGCAATATTTGTATTTTTTATTTAGGGTGCTAGATTAAGTGATTTTTGTTATTTCTCACCATTTAATTGATTAAATGGCGTCACAATTATTTTAAGCATGATTATCATGAGAACACAATGAACATGTGGTTTAACAAGGTGATAAAACTTAATGGGACAATTTTAGATATAATTCCTTATAGAAAGTTATTTAGTAAAACTACTTGGTACTGGTTCTATGGACTGTTATGAAAATAATTTAATATAGAATTTTATACCATGTAAGGACAAATGATTTACATTGGTGAAGGAATTTGTTTTCTTTTATGATACCATGTTACCTTTCATAGTTGGAAGTTTTAATAATTTTTGGTTGACCTTTTACTTAGCTGTGTGCAAGTCATGTTTGTTGTTTTTAGTATCTAATCAAGTGGAAAACATGTGTGGTTTTGGGAGTCTCATTTGTTTGTTTTCCACATAGATTCCAATATGAACATTATCCCATGTTTGTTTTAGAACATGCAATCATTTACATGGTTATGTGTAGATGAATTTTTGTTATCGTCTGTTAGTCTTATGTATGAAAAGGATATGGAAAACAAGGTATTAAGCCTGTTAGCATTAACCTCCACATATCAAAGACATGTGGATGGAATGGATGGTTATTATTTCATACTTGATAATTATTTCCATTAGAGATATTACTATGAGCTCCTCATCTCTGATGAGCTTGACAGAGGTTATATGTTCTCTAACATTAACTATTGCTTTACTGAATAAATTCTTCCTGAAATAGTGTTGCTCCTTGTAGACTTTTGTTGCTTGATGTTCTTCTCTCTAGTTGCCACTTGTCTTTAGACATTGCCTTGTTCAATAGCAAGTAAAATCAGCTCTTGGATTCCGCCCTCACTGTCTAACTCTTCTGGTGAAAACAACCAATTACTCCAAGCTAATATTTTGCTTAGATGATTATAATGTGGTTTCTTGTTTCCTCAATGTTACTCTTTCTCTTGATTGATGGTAAAAGGAGT
>JAPCYS010004116.1:0-20657 GCA_028641055.1 Alopecurus myosuroides
CATTCCGCAGACGCCATAAACTTGGAAGTTTTTAAGAAGCTTAATCTCAAGAGTAGAGAAGTAAAAACCCTTCAATCCATTATTGAGTTGAAAAGCAACGAGCTGGCGTCATCTCAGCTGCAATTATCTGAAACAACAGGTATGTATTCTCTGCAGTTTTTATCCGGATAACATTTTCCCGAATTTTCATAAGCTCGAAATGTTTTTGTGTCCTCTAGCTGCTTTAGCTAAAGCCAACAAAGTAGCAAAGGACGCTAGCAATGCATCTCGGCTCCGTGCAGAAAACTCGAGTCTTCGCAAGGAACTTATGAAAGTTCAAAAAGACCTGGAAGCCAGTAATCTGGCCCTTGGGATTGCTCAATCCCAGGCTTCTTTGCAAGCGGCGGAAAATAAATCTATTATCCATGATTTCGAAAGTATGCTATTCCCGCACATGAAAGAAGGCACCGAAATTGATAAGGTTTGGTAAGTTAGTTCCTTTTACCAATTTCTCCATGTCTCACTTTCCTTTATTTTGTGGCCTAAAACTCTTTTCTTTGTTGTTTCTGCCATCAAAACAGGGAATATTCCAGGCATTTCTCGGATTGAGAAAATCCGAGCTTTTGGAGAGGTATGGAACGCAATCAGAAATGCAGGAAATGCAATTGATTAACAAATTCCTTCCCGCAAGTACTATAGAATTCTCGGAAGTTTACAAACTTCCGGTGCCATTATGGAAGTTGCGGGATCAAAGGAGTTCATCCTCGCTCCGCTGACGAGGTGGTGCGCGCATGGCCCTAGGCCTTATGCCTGCATTATCCTGATGCGAAATCTTGGCGCGTGGCCTCTGGTGTCCCTCAAGGGTATACAGAAAAGAACCGCCATCTTTAATGAATTCAAAGGCCACGCCACCAAGATTGCTTCCATGGTTAACATTTCTATCACTTATCCAGAAGAAGAGGTTCCCGCAGTCCCCGAAGATGAAAGCAGCGAGGAAGACTCGGATGCTTGAAGGACTGCATTTAACCTGGATGGTGGATTTGTATAATAGGAGCGCTATTTTTACACTGTAATTCATACTGTAACGCTTCTATTTCATTTGTCGAAACAAGAACTCCGCCTTTTGCAGCTTTGAATTATGAAATTCCTTGCAAGTTTGTCGGGTTGAATTATTCCTTTATCTACTAAAGTTCTCTGGTATATGTGTTTTGACTGTCTTTAGTGTTTTGAAATGGCTCGATAGCATTATGATCGTCATGACGAGTAACTGGGTATAACCAATCAGTTTAAAACTCGGAAACATGGATCATACTAAAGGCATTTTTTCTAACCAGATCCAGTGACCCAACATACATTCGATCAGGTAATGCTTAGAGATTTGTAAGGAACTTTCTTGAAACTTGGGCACGCAGGCACAATCCGAGTTTCCTTTAGCCATTAACAGGCTGAAATCATTCAGTTTTTTAACGCCGAGCACGCAGGCGCAATTCGGGTTAACATTGAGTATTTTGTAAGATCATTGGGAAATAGAGAAGGTGGAAACATGATTTTACTATAATAAACTTGTAAAAAACATGGATATCAGAATTCCAAAGACTTTATTTCATGATCTCAAAAGATGTTTACATAGATATTGAACTAAGTATAGAAGGACGTAACTGCTGGATGCTCCAAGGCCTCTTTGTCTCTCCTAGCTCATCATCTATCTTTCTCTTTCTTTTGCGATTCGGTTTCTCGGGATCGTCTTCCGTATCTCGAATGTCAACAAGATAGTATGATCCATTTTTCATGGCTTTACTTATGACAAATGGCCCTTCCCATACTGGGGCTAATTTGTGCTTCCTTTGCTGCACCAACCTCAGCACTAGGTCACCTTCTTTAAAAGAGCGATGCCTGATTTTCCGACTATGGTAACGTCTCAAACCCTGCTGGTAAATGGCGGATCTTTGAAGCACAAGCTCTCGTTCCTCTTCTAGGAGATCAACGGCATCCTGTCGTGCCTCTTCGGCGTCTATTCGTCAAAATCTTGCACTCTTGGGCTATCATGGATCATATCTGTGGGAGAATAGCTTCCGCGCCGTAAACTAGGAAAAACGGGGTTTGCCCAGTCGACCTATTTGGCGTCGTTCTTATACTCCAAATCACGGAAGGTAGCTCTTCTACCCATGCTCCGGCCGCTCTGTGAAGAGGAGTTTCGAGTCTTGGGCGTATTCCTTGCAGGATTGAGCTATTCATTCGCTCAACCTGTCCATTGGATTGCGGGTGTGCCACAGATGCTAGATCTAGGCGAATTCCCGTTTGTCAGCAATATCTTGCCAACTCTCCGATGGAGAAATTTGTCCCGTTGTCGGTTATTATGCTGTGTGGCACACCGTATCTCATCACCAAGTCGATGATGAGATTTCTAGCAGTTGCACCACCAGCTTTTTGATGGGTTTGGCCTCCACCCATTTGGTGTACTTATCCACTGCTACTAGCAAATGAGTAAGTCCACCTCTTGCAGTTTTTGAACGGTCCCATCATATCTAGCCCCCAGACCGCAAACGGCCACGTAATGGGGATAGTTTAAGTGCTTGGGCCGGCAAATTGGTCTGCTTAGCGTAATATTGACATCCTGCACACGTGTTAACTATATGCTCGGCATCTGTCTTGGCTGTTAGCCAGAAAAACCCCGCGCGGAATGTTTTTTTGACTATGCTTTTTGATTGAGCATGATGTCCGCAATCGCCGGCATGGATTTCTTCCAGTATTTCTCTTCCTTCTTCTGGTGAGATGCACCGCTGAAAAATTCCAGAAGTACTGCGTTTTATATAAGCAGCCGTCAATTACTGTGTATCCTTTGCATCGACGCTGTATTTGTCTTTGCAAGACTTCGTCTGCTCCTTCCGGGTACTTCTGATTGACTAAGAAGTTTAAGTACGGAATTGTCCAGTCCGGCTTAACGATCATGACTTCGATTGATTCAGACGCCAGAGGGTAATCAACGTCTCCACCTTTTATGGATGGCTCATGTAAGTGCTGAACGAATACTCCTGGCGGTAAGGTTTTTACCCTTTCTGATCCCATGCGGGCTAGCGCATCCGCGTTCCAGTTTTCCTCCCTTTTGATGTGAAGGACCTCGAATCCAAAGAAACAGATGGCGAACTCGTCTACCGTTCTCCGATATTCGGCCATTATAGGGCTTTTTGCGTCCCAGGTTTGGTTGAGCTGATGCTGCACCAAATCCGAGTCGCCATAGCACAGGATGCGCTTTACTCCTATTTCTTTTGCAATATGCAAGCCGTGAAGCAGAGCTTCGTATTCTGCCACGTTATTACTGGCGTTGAAGTGTATTTGCAACACATACTCCATTGTGTCTCCCTTAGGAGATTTTAAGACTACGCCAGCCCCAGCTCCTTCCTTCATCTTGGATCCGTCAAAGTGCATGATCCAGTACTCGGACTCCGGCATTGTTGTTTTTTCCATTGCTTCTGTCCAGTCGGCAACAAAATCTGCCAAAACTTGGGACTTTATGGCCGTCCTTGGCTGGTACTTAATGTCGAAGGCTGCCAGCTCAATGCCCCATTTGGCTACTCGGCCGGTTGCCTCTGCATTGTTTATAATGTCTCCTAGTGCTTTACTAACCACTGTTATGGAATGCCCTTGGAAGTAATGGCGTAGTTTTCTAGATGAAAAATACACCATACGCGCAGTTTCTGGTAATGTGGGTACCTTTGTTTTGACTCGGAAAAAACTTCGCTTATGTAATATACCGGATGTTGGTCTGGTATGCTTTGTTCTTCCTTTAACTGTTCCACAACGATTACCGCACTAATAACCCGGTTTGTAGCCGTAAGGTACAATAACATGGGTTCTTCGTCTTTTGGCGATGCCAAAATCGGAGCTTTCATCGGTTTCCTTCAACTGAGTCAGCGCCGCATCGGCCTCTTCTGTCCATTCGAACTTGTCGGATTTTTCAGCAGCTTGTAGAGTGGTAAGGCTTTATCCCCCAGCCGACTAATAAATCTGCTAACGGCAGCTGCGGAACCCGTCAATCTTTGGACATCTTTGACGCAGGTAGGTTTTGTGATGTTCAAGATTGCCTTGATCTTTTCCGGGTTAACTTCTATTCCTCTGTGAGAAACGATGAACCCAGAAGTTTTCCTGAGGGAACCCGAATACGCACTTAGATGGATTCAACTTCATCTTGTAGGTGCGTAAGTTTTCGAAAGTTTCTCGCAAATCCTCAAGGAGTGTATCTTTTTCCTTGGTTACGACAGCAATATCGTCCACATAAACATGGACATTTTTTCCAATCTGACTATGCAAACAACGTTGCATGCAACGCTGGTAGGTTGCACCTGCGTTCTTCAGGCCAAACGGCATGGTTACGTAATAATACGTCACGTATGGGGTTATGAAAGAAGTCTTAATTTGATCTTCCTTTTTCATGCGTATTTGGTGGTACCCGTAGTATGCATCCAAAAAGCACAAAAGCTCAGAGCCTGCGGTGGCATCTATTATTTGATCGATTCGCGGTAATGCAAACCTATCTTTCGGACACAATTTGTTCAAGCCTGTGTAGTCTATACACATTCTAAGAGCAGTAGTGTCTTTCTTCGGTACTAATACCGGATTTGCGGACCAGTCAGTATGGATTACTTCCTTGATGAAATCCGCTGCTAAAAGCCGGATAATTTCCTTGCCAATAGCCTTCCGTCTTCTTCCGTCAAATCGACGGAGTCCTTGTTTGACGGGTTTTGATCCAGGAATAACCTTGAGTTGGTGCTCAGCAAGTTCCCTGGGTACACCTGGCATGTCAGCTGGACACCAGGCAAAAATATCCCAGTTCTCACGGAGGAACTTGATGAGCTCGCCTTCCTATTTGTCAATCATCCCGGTCCCTACGACGACAAATTTTGTCGGATCTTTGGGATCTAGGATTACCTGTCTTGTATTCTCGGATGCCTTGAAGCTGTCTGTTGGCTTCCGAGTTTCTTTTCCTGCCGGCATTTCTGACGGCGATACCTCCTTGGCTAATTCCTTCAGTTCTTCCTTTGCTATGACTCTCTGAGCGCAAAGGGCGTTTTCTTTCTCCAACTCGTTTGCCAGCTTGAAATCACCAGCTATAGTGATTACTCCTCCCTTGGGTCCTGGCATCTTCAGCTTGTTATAAATATAACAGGATCTTGCCATGAATTTGGCGAAAGCTGGACGTCTGAGTATTGCGTGATACACGCTTTCGAACGGCACTACTTCGAAGGATACTTTTTCCTGCCGGAAGTGATCTTTATCTCCGAAGGTGACATCTAGGGAAATTTCTCCTAGGGATCGTGCTTGCCTGCCAGGGACAATACCATGGAAGCGTATGTTGTTGTAGTTGAGCTGAGACTCGGAAATCTTCAGATGCTTCAGTGTATCCAGGTACATTATATTAATGATGGATCCTCCATCCATCAGCACTCTTCTTAGCCTAGTATTTTGAACAATAGGGCTTACAACAAGAGCTTGTGTGCCGGGTTCAGGGATATTTCCGGGATGATCAGACTGATCCCAGATTATCGGTGTGTTGGAGTACTTCAAGAATTTCGGGGTTACCGGAACAACCGCGTTTATTTCTCGAAGTGTTCTTTTGGCCACCTTTGCTAACGGGGTTGCTAAAAAAGTTAGCATTGCTTCTCCATCAACTCTCGGAAACTTGGGTTCGCCTTTACGCTGTTGTTCCTGGATTTTTTCGTCAGTGTCCGACTCACTGTCTTCTTTGTCAGCTTCTGGCTTCTGTTTGGCGGGTTTCCTTTTGGAACCCTTCCCCTTACTTCCGGCTCCCGCACTGCCTTTCATGTGCTTATTCAGCCGGCATTGCGCGTTTGTATGGGTGGGTTTCCCAAATTGCGAGTGGTGAACACAAGGTTCCGACTTAATCCTTTCCCACTCCTCTGGAGTGTAGTTTGATTGGATCTGGGTTGCGTCCTTTCCACTTGTTTCCCTTTTCTCCTCCAAAGGCTATGTTCCTCTTTGGGTTTCGTCGTTGTTTCTGGAGTGGCTTTTTTGTCAGAACGAGGGGTTTTCTTGGCAAGTATCAGTGATTCAATATTGCCTCCTCTTGCTCTGATGACATCCTCGGCTGCAGCATGTTCATTGGCGGTTGTAAGCATAGATCCGAGATCCTTGTGCTTTTTGGAACCAACCATGAACAGTACGAGTCCGGGTTTTAGGCCATTGACAAAAGCATGCATTGCTTGTACGTCAGTTACTCCAGAGCAACTATTCTTCATTGCTGTCCATCTGGAGATGAAATCCACGTATGGTTCATCCTCAAATTGCGTGCAACGGTTTAGCTGGTTGATGCTGTTCGGGTTTTGTATGTTCCCCGGAAATGCTGAGTGAATACTCTAGCCATATCATCCCAGCTGTCGACTGTTCTTGATGGTAATCCATTGATCCAATCTCTGGCTCCGTCCAGCATTAGGGGAAGAAACTTGACAGCTTCCAAGTCTGTCCCATTGTTGATCTGGACGGCTGTATAGTAATCCGAGAGCCAGGTATCGGGTTTGTGCTGCCGGTGTATTTCTGGTATGTTGGACCGACCTTGGCAAAGCCAGAATGCAGCGTTATTCTTCGGATCCTATCAGTAAAACACTTAGGACCAAAGTATAGATCATCTTTTTCTGCTCTGTCAATGTGTGCAGAATATCCGGCTGAATGAACAGAAGGGGATCTGCTCCTTTCTCTTCCATTGTTGCGCGAACGCGCTTTTCCGGGATTGTTTCTATCTCTTCCGTGATCACGCCCTTTTGGATTAGGCGGAGTTCTACTCCTGTGCCTTTCTTTGTCCTTAGGCGGTGTCCGGGATCTCTCACGCCTGTGAGGTATATCGTATCTTCCAGCTTTCTCAGCTGGGTTTCTCGGAGGTGGCATTATTTTGCCGTCCTTCCGGTGTTTGTCTTCCCGATCATGGGGTTTATGTCCATCTTTCGGGAGATGGGATCCGGTCCTAGACGCTGCATCCCGGTTGTCGGGGTTTTCTTGTCTTTTCTCGGATCCTCTTTTTATCTTTTGAGTTGTCTGAATCCCCGGGTTCTTCCGGTCCAGGTGCTCCAGCAGCGCAAGTAGCTGTCTTGCATAGGGCGGAGTTATCATGCAGCCTCCCTGATCGCTCTTGGGCGCGCTGTTGTTGTTGCAATGCTTTTCCTAGGAAAGCATACACCCCTTGGAGTTTTTCCCGGATACAGATCGTTGTTAAGAATCGCGAACGCTGCTTCCGCGTTTTCTGCTGCGGTCTTGTATATTGGTTCGCCCTTGGCATCTTGCCGTTTACCTGCTTTTGCCAAGATGGGTTATGGAACCTTTCTTTTGGCGGCAGTTCTTCCGATCTTGCGATTCCGGTAACCTAGTAGGTTTTAACGCGGATATATTCTTTCTCTCGTACTCCTCTATTCTTCCTTCATGACCTTGATGTCATTATGGGTTTGTTGGAGATGTTGCCGAGATCTGAGTAGATGTTGCTGTTGCCGTTGGAAAGCTTGTCTCCTGGCTTCCAGCATCTCAGGGGGTTCGTCTGGTCCCACTAGTGTTTGCAATAGCTCTTGCTCTTCCTGTTCCGTCATTGGCGGAGCAGTGATTTCTTTGGATTTCTTCTCCGCAGGCTTTGTTCCGCTAACATCTCCTACTTCCAGGTTTTCATCAGCGAAATCAGCCGATTTTTTCTTCCGGATTTTGTATTGGAGTTTTTTAGCAGCACGGTGCTTTTTCTTGGAAGAGGGAGGTTTTTTGACAGGTTCATCTTCTGTCATCTCCTTGACACTGGGGAATACCGGAGAAGTTTCTCCGTCTTCTCTCTCTTCCTCTGGCGGAGGGGTTTTAGGGCTTTCCTGGCTACCGGCGTCCGTGGTATCAGCTGGTTTCGCCATTAGAACTTCATGGAATCCCTCTTGAAAGGACTTAACCTTTCTTACGAAGGCGTCCTCATCTTTGTCTTCGGAGTCAAAGTTATCCGATCCGGTTTCCGACTCCAACCTCGCCTCAATGGCGGCAAGCACGGATTCTGCTTCCGAGTTCATCGTCTTGTTGACGGATGTCAGATCTTTCGCCTCTGTGACGGGTGTTTGATCTTCCGTCTCCATGACGGGTGCGTTGTTGTCTGCCTCTTGCACGGGATTTCCGTCATCCGTGTTTTCGGCGATTTCGGATTGCACCATGCCGATAAAGTGTGTATCACTTTTTTGTCGGCGATCTGAGCAGAATCCGGCATCATAGTCATCTTCGACTGGGTATAGGGCGGGTGGGATAAATTTGCTTCCACCGCAAAACCCCATTGCTTCTGCAGTTAGCCCGATAAAGATGTTAGCAGATCCTATCGGTAGCACGCAAGCACTTACCATATGGTTTTGCGCCGGTATGTAGGATCCGTTGTCGAGGAAGCGCCCGACGTCGTTGTCGAATTCCAAGCTTCCGACAGTGATTGATCTTCCGATTCCACCAAGTATCCCAGATCGGAATCTTACGCCTGACGTCGTCTGCCCCACGGTGGGCGCCAACTGTCGAGACATCGTAGTAGTTTTCATAGACGGGGGTGCCATGAGACTACGGTAGAGACGTGGGGTAACGGGATAGCGTAACACAGAACACAGGATTTTACCCAGGTTCGGTACGTCGCGACAGTACGACGTGCCTACTCCTGCACTTCTCACTAATTGGGACTAAAGCCCGTAAACAGGGTTACAATGTGAGGGTTTTAGATCTAAGCTATTCGACGAGGATGAGCTTCTCGGCGAGTTGGCGTAGAGCTTCTCTGTTATTCCTCTGTTATCTATCTATCTCCCGTCCGGCTTTATATAATAGCTGGATTAGGTCTTACAGAATCGGAAACCAAGAAGACTCCGGTAACTTGTAACTTGGAAAGCAAGGAATCCGTCTTCTACTCCAAGCCAGATCACGTGGGCCGTGATCCGGGTTCTTCTAGAATCCGGCTTCTGTGCGTCGCATTACTGGGCCGCATAATGAACCTAAGCCCACTACCACTTAGGCCACCCTGGTAATCCGGCACTTTGTCTACCATCTTCTATACCCCTATTTGGTATATATCCGACAAGTAGACATGTTAAATTGAGTATTGTTCAAAGGTTTTATATTTAAATTGTGGTGTTATTCTTCTAATGGTATCATGTGAATGTCGACTACATGATACTTCACCTTTATGGGTCATTGTGTAATTAGTTTTCTCACGGTAGAGTTGACGGAGTGACGTAAACCTAAATCCCAGTTTGTAAACTATTGCACGAGGGAGCGTAGGATGCAAGAATTTAAGGTCGTGGTTAGATATTATCTTAATTTCTTTCTTATAGTTGCGGATGCCCCAGGAGGGTTTAATCACGAGTATGCATTTGTTATAGCAGTGATGGTGCATTAGCATAGGTTCACCCACACAACACTTATCAAAACAATGAAGGTTAATCAATGGTACACGACAAAAGCAACTTGGTGATATTCCCGTGTGTCCTCAGGAATGTTTTAATCTTTATAAGTAATACAACCAGTTTGTTCTTTGTGCTAAAAAGGATTGGGCCACTAGCAGTAACTTTACTTTCTTGCATTTATTTACTTTTTATCACAAAAAACTCTATAAAATTGTATTTTAGCAGTTGAAGTGAAACCTTGCCTAAAACCACTTGTCAACACCTTCTCCTCCTCGTTGGGTTTGACACTCTTACTTATCGAAACGACTACGATAGATCCCCTACACTTGTGTGTCATCATCTGCCGAAACTGAAAGTGTTCTGTTGGCTCCTAATCAATGACCATCTAAATACTCCCTCCGTTCCACAAAGTAAGACTTTGTAGATTTTTTGTCTTTGTCCCCATTCACATGTATGTAGACATATTTTAGTATGTTGATCCACTCATTTAGCAAGGAATTGGGACACAGACAATTGATATGGGGTGGCCCAATCTTCTCAATGAGATTCTCTCTATTTTTGTGGATTTTCTAGATTTTGTGATAACTAGTGCTGCACTGAGACCTCTCATTCGACTGACCCCTGTTGCCAATGCAACAACAATCAAGCCCTTTGGATATTCTCAACTACACAATCTTGCACAAGTAATCAAAGATCACAAGTGGTCCTGTATCCCCCTATTCCCAATGGAATAACAAGATATCACGCAACTTTGCAAGGGTAAACTTCAAGATGAATGCTTAGCAGCAATACAATCTAGAGGCTAAGGTTTTCTTTGGTTTAAACTGGATCTACCTGTTCCACACGCAGGTGGTAGCTATATATGAGGGAGAGGGTGTTTCCCATGAAATTGACCTATTCCTACTCGTTTGGACTCAACCAACTCAGATACAAACTGACCCAACATGGGTGCAGGCAATCAGACTCTATTTGGAAACCGGCAGAAAACTATTCGTGGATTGTTTCGGTCACCATGGCTGGTACGAGTCGAATTTGTTGATGAGGACGGATCCATTGGAAAGTCTTCAAATTTCCTAATCGGATTGTGCTTGTTTTATTTATTTGGAACCCGTATGAAGAATCCATGACTATTTCAAATTCGGGACTTCTGCCAGTCCGAACTGAAACATTATTTCCTTGTTGTTTTCCATGGCATCAACTTTGTTTTCCATGCCTCCTTATTTTGCTCCCTGCTTCCTCTTCTCCATCCATGTTTGTGTTATTAATAAACCTAATCATACATAAATTCATAGGCTTAGGTAGTATAACATTCTCATAAACACAAACATTATTTATTACTAGGAAAGAATTCACCTTATAATAAACATCAGTGAGGCTCAATATTTCCTTCCAGCTCAAGCATGTACATTCACCATGGACCCCTATGATATCCTCATCATTCTCCCTTTCTTCAAGACAAGACTTCCACGACTTGTGGTAAACTGAACGTGGAAGAAACAAAAAGAACAACGTGTATGCACAATATATGTATCTATAATGAGGTGCATTAGTTGTTAGCATATCATACAAATTTCCACATGATATGTGACCACGAATTTTGCATGTAAATATCACATAATTGTCATAAGAGAACAAATAGCATCTCATCGAATAGCAATCACAATTGCAAATATAAGTGAAGCCATAAAATCATGATCATAAGGAGAAACATCTATGTATACATTTTTATTATTTAGTATTAAATCAAGTGTTCTCACAGAAGATCTATGATCAAATCTGGTGGTAGTAGTACACTCAAGTGTGTTAACATGTTTATTATTTTCATTATGAAAGTTGCAGCTCAATTTGCAAATATAAGTGAAGTATAATTCAGTAGCACATGTAATTATGAAGTTTTGTGGCAAACCAAACATATATGTAAAATCATGCTCAGATTTAGCAAATTGTAAACAATCCAACCAAGGTAACACAATGTTCAATTCATCAATTTTATCACAAGTAATACATATTTGATCCACCATAAAAATTTCATTCATGTTATAGTCACCAACCAAATTAAAAGTGAAACAAGTAGAATCATTGCTAGAATTAACATATAAAATTTCAGCAATCTTATTCATAGCACATTGCACAGTAATTGGTTTATGTAACATGATTTAATACACAATATTATTAGGTGGTATTTTAGCAAGTACTTCCTTATGTGTAATCAATACCACATGCTCAAAATTCGAAATTATCAAATTATCACATGGTGGTGAACTATATATGCTTGTTAACTCACAAGAATCAACTAGCAAATTAGTAGACTCACAAAATTCAGCACTTGAAGTTTGTAGCTCGAAATCAGCACCTTTATCAGTGACATCCTCCTCAGATTTAGTAGGTATCAATTCATCTATCTCAAGTGGTGATGCAGGTTGTACTTGATGTGGCTCCCTTTCTTCAAAAGTAACCTGCATATCACAAAAAACAACACTAGAAACAATGGCATGCTCCTCCAATATATGTGGTGGTGGTGCAGGTTGTACTATAGGCTCCCTTTCTTCAAAAGCAACCTGCACATCAGAAGAAACAACACTAGGAGTAGACATGATTACATTAGTAGAAACAACCTCACATGTCTCCTCAACCTCAACAAATCCCATAACTATACACTCAAGTCTTTGCATTTCAAGTTTTTCAAGTCTTTGCTTTTCAAGCATTTGAGCAGAAATTAAGGGTTGATGTCTAACTCTTTGAAATTTTGTAATCCATGCATGTATTATCCAATCTTTCTTATTGTTCCATAATAATTGTAAATCAGGATAATGGCTATCAAAATTAACTCTATATCTAGTGCACCATTATTGTCCCAACAAAAGATAAGAACAAATAATAGCTTTAGGCATCACATGACATAAAATTTTCTCCGTATGGCCATGAATGGTTAAAGGAACAGAAACTATGTGAATAATAATAAGTTCATCATCATATGTAGGTAACCTAAATGTATCACATGTTTTTGGAACTAGCTGCAATTCTTCAATAACCTCAGGACTAACAAAATTATTCCGTGTACCTTTATCAAAGGTAATAGTAACCTGGCTTTCCTTGATGTCTGCTATGAAGTGGAACAAATCTGACGTAGGGATCCCATTAGCATCCTCCTCCCAAAATGTATAACTGCAAGCATAAACACTAGGAAAACCCATTGATTAATTTGTTAGTGAAACAAAATAATAATAGGTTGTGGTGTTCTCTCACAACTCACTCAAAACCAGCAAAGAAATGTTTCACTTACTATTCCAAAGTGAATAGGATTGACTTACCAACAAGTATCAATGAAGAGTGTACCAAGTGTGAGAAGAGAATATCCAGGATATCAAGTGTCACAATGCAAAACAGGGTATTTGGTGGGGCTTGGTTGGGAATCCTAACAACACCAAAATAACAACTCCAATGCACTGTCTAATGTGATGAAAACACTAAAGGAACACACTCACTCTGGAAGATAAATGTGGCTTAGTAATTATATGGAAGAGTTATTGCTGAAAGTGCACTATGGTCAACTAGAGGGGGGGTGAATAGGTTGACTACCAATTTTTCTTTTCTTTTCCTTTTTAGTGGGGCTTAGCAAGATAAAGTAAGGTTCTCTAGATGTGCAACTAGGTGAGCAACCTATGTGAACAAAGCTATATGCGCAACGGAAGTAAAGCGTAAGGTAGTAAAGCAAACGACAAGTGTAAACAAGGAGACAAGGATATGATTCACCGTAGTTCCTTCTCAAAGAGAAGTACGTCTACGTTGGAGAGGTGGGGAGCCACCTAGGCGCTCCTCAATAGCACGGTTGTGCACACCTTGTTCTCCTTGAGCTTCTCCGGTGAGGGAGATGCTCGTTTCCACTATGAGGTCGACTTGAAGGCGTTGACCAAACCCTTACAAGGACTTGAGGTCACTCCACAAGATGGATGGAGGCTCTCAATCAATCCGTAGCTTCTTGCAACAAGGTGGAAACTACAAGCACGAGATCTACTAAGGTTTCTAGGCCTCAAGTAGGATTCTAGATCTACTAGGTTGTGGTGGATGGATTTGAGATTCGTTTGGTGGAAGTGTGGATCTAGGTCTCCTCTAGCTCTCCACCAAGTTTGGGAGTGTTTGGGTGGACGGAGTGGGAGATCTAGGTGGTTGAAGCTTTCATTAATGGCTAGGAGAGAGAATGGGAAAAGCTTGGCATTTAAGAGGTAGGGCAAGGGGTATTTATACCCCTTGCATTTAAGTGACCGTTTGCAGTCCAGGGCACCGGAGGCTCCGGTGGATTTCACCGGAGGCTCCGGTGGTTTTACCGGAGGCTCCGGTGGTCTGCACCGGAAGTTCCGCTGATCTTCATCTTGCTTCACAGTTGCGCCGCGCAACAACTAGTTTGCGCTGGAGCGGGGGCTCCGGTGGTACCCGCGGAGGGTCCGCCCACCGGAGGCTCACCGTAGGTTCCGGTGGAACTTCCGTCCTGTGGTAACAGAAGGGTGTTTTGGCGGAACAACCACCGGACCCTCCACCGGAGCCCATTTGCACTGGACCATGGGGTCCACCGGATGTTCACCGGAGGTTCCGGTGGTACCTCCGCCCTGTGGTAACAGAAGGGCATTTTGGCGGAGGTGCCACCGGAGGCGCACCGGATCCTTCTTGCGCGTGAGCCAAGTGTTTGGCGGATGGCGGAGCCTCCGGTGGAATTAGCGGAGGTTCCGCCCACCGGAACTCCACCGGAGGTCCCGCCCTGGTTCCGCTCCCCTGCTACAGAGAGGGGTTTCAGCGGAACTTCCACCGGACCCTCACCGGATCCTTGGCGGAGCCTCCGGTGGAAACACCGGAGCCTCCGCCCCTGCATGTTTCACCTTTCTGGATTTGTTTCTCCTAGCACTTTTCATATAAGCTGATCATTTGCCCCATAAACTTAGTGAACCTAATAACCTGGGCATTTTCATCCATTGAACAAACATTAGATCAAATGATTATGTTGTCATATTACCAAAACGGACGATGATCTTTCATTCTCCCCCTTTTTGGTAATTGATGACAACATAACTATTTGCATGATTATAGACATCATATGAACGGAGCTCCCCCTAAAGATATGTTCCTTTCATATTGAGATCATCTAAGGCATGATAAATAAGAATGATATGACAATGATAGCACATAACACAAATAACACATAAATAATATCTAACGAGGTTCACACGAACATAACATAACAAGGTTCACGATAGATACGAATAGACACAAACGAAGTTCCAAATAGTTCAAATAAACTCCCTCAAGAGAAAGATGCAAATCGAGAGAGCTTGAGGGAGACCCATGCAAATGCCCGTTCCTAATATAAATCTCTCCCCCTTTGGCATCAAGACACCAAAAAGAGAGAGACCAAGATGCAAACGTCCCAAATCACTCGGAGGAGGAAGAGGCTTCCGGAGCCGGGGAGGGAACACGGTGGTGAGAGCTAGTGGCTTCATCTCCTTCTTCCTCGGACCATTCAATGAGCTTGCCCTTGGAGTCCTTTGCTTGCCATGCATCCCAATCTGTGATACTATCAAGAGCCGGGGATTCAATGGAGAGACCCTCTTCACGGAGACGTTCACGAGATGCTTGAGCCTTTTTGCGGTCCTTGAGTTCCCTATCATAATGTGCTTACCATTGATGTTGCTCAATCTTTTTGTTCAAGCAAAACACTTTCTTGAGAGCCCGTGCCATCCATTTGAAGTCATTGCTAGAGGGAGGAGGATGATATGGACCCTCGGCTTCTTCCTCATCAACAATGATGCGAGGCCTAGCCTTGTGCTTGCGGACGGCGGGAGTGGGATGCACAACGGGTTCGATGTGATCTTTCATGAGAAGCCTCTTTTCCGTGTGAGAGATCCAATGAGTATCATCAAGAGGGTCATTCGGGAACTTCTTGTTCCACACATCAAGGATGATCTTCATGATAAATGGCCCAAAACAAGCATTCTTCCGGTTGGCAATGGCATACCATAACTCATTCCAAATATAATCCAACACATCAAGATTGCGTGGAGTCTCATCCATCCGGTGTTGATGAGTAAGGAGCATAAGGTTCTTCAAAAAGCCTTGAATCTCATCCACATTGCCCGCCTTTGGGTTGATGGTCTCGCGATAGATGCGCAACATGATGTCATATATGGGATAGAGGCCCTTCACAAACCCCACGGCATATTTCTTCCAATGATAGAGAGGAGTAAGTCCATCCTTGGGAAGTGAGGAGGTGTTAATGATATGAACTTGGAACCATCCGTTTGCAAACTCTTCTCCCGCAGCAAATGGACCAAAATCGGGGTAGCCACCAAGAATGACACCAACATCTTTCCATGTGATGTCAAGCTGCTTATCTTTAGTCATCCAAATCATATTACACTCGGTCTCATTGGAGAGATGAACTGTGGCAAGAAACTGACAAACAAGCTCTTCGTCGAAATCTTGTTGAAGAGTGATAATAGGACCAAGACCAAACTTGTTAATAAGTTCAAGAGCCTCTCCAAAGTACTTGTGATTCCTTTCCATGTTCCCAATATTGATTGCATGTTGAGGGACAACATTTTCCTTTGACTTCCTCATCAATATCTCATTGAAAATCTGCCCTTGGAAGACGGTGTGAAAACGAGGATCCTTACCCCGGAATTGGGGCATCAAACGATCACGGGCAATCACATATGGGTTCGCACCCCTTTCCTTTAAGAACATAGCCTCGGACATCTTGGAGGCGGTTGGTGTGGTGTTCTTTCTTGGAAAGGTCTTCTCGGGAGCCGGGAAGCGCTTACGCTTGCCTTGAGAGCTGTCAAGTTCGGCCTCGATCTCATCCACGGGTGTAGGCTTGCGGCGGCCGGTGGTCTTGTATCGTGCCCTTTTCCCTTCGAACCGGAAGCATCTAAGAGAGAAAGCAAGAAGAACATGAAGAACAAGTAAAGCTCGAGACGATAAAGCACGCACAAAACCAACAAACCAAGATATTCATGGTGTTAGGGTTGAATAATCTAGGGTTAGGGCAAACGAATCTCCCCTACCATCACAACGATTCAAGCCTAACATGCATTTTCTAGGTTGTTAGGGTTTGTACTAGGGAAAATCCACTCCTAATACACCAAATCCACAAAGATAGAAGGCTAGAACATGAGCTCCTATGCATCTCATCCATCAACTAGATGAGAGAGAGAGAGAGAGCACGTACCGGCTGCATCCATGGTGAAAAAGGGAGGAGGGAAGGTTCCCGGGGCGTCCCGAGGCAAGGAGAAGGCCTCCCCGCGGTGGAGCACCCGAATCCGGCGGCGAAGAGCTTGGGGGCGGCGGCGGTTTGTGAGGAAGAAGATGGGGGCGGGTGGGGGAAAATGAGATTGGATCTCACTTACCCCCGCGCGCCCACAACTTATCCTCAGAAAATTTCCGCCGGCGGAGCCTCCGGTGGTTTCACCGGAGCCTCCGCTCCCGCCAGCGGAGCCTCCGGTGGATTCACCGGAGCCTCCGCTCCCTGTCCCAAAACATTAGGTTTTGGCCCGCTGAGCCACAGGGACCCAGCGGAGCCTCCGGTGGGGTTCCGGTGGACAGGCCCAGCGGAGCCTCCGGTGGTTCCACCGGAGGTTCCGCCCAACTGAATTTTGGCACGCCAAGATTGGAAAATCACGAGCAATACTATGGAAACGAGGTTTTGGGCAAGTGGGGCTTGGGTTGGAAGAACGTCACTGTTATACGAGAGACATTACTCGATGGGGTCCGCAAAAAGCAACAAAAACATGGAAGACCAAACCCGTACGAGTTGTCAAGACGGAGATATGATAAACGTGAAAGATCCAAAACACACAATGGTCGGTGGCCGAGGCCACCATGTTTGAGTGTGTAACTTGGCACCGCGAAGATATATCTTGGGTCCAAAATTACTACTCACATTTAAGCACAATAAGTCACAAATGACTAGATATGCAATGATGATTTATTTTTCGCATAATAGGAGGAGCGCATATTCATGAGTTGAGTAGGGCTCCCCCTATGTCCATGCCTACATCTAAGCCTAATAGCATGCATAATGAGGGTAGATATGCAAGGTTTCAAGTGAAGTTGGAGGAATCTATGACATTTAGTTCATTCCTCAAAGCTCGAAATCTTGGTTCATCAAGGGCCTTCGTGAAGATATCGGCAAGTTGATCCGTTGTGGAGACATATGACAGATCAATATCACCTTTCTCAACATGATCCCGAATGAAATGATGACGGATCTCAATGTGCTTTGTCTTGGAATGGAGAACCGGGTTGTAGGCGATCTTGATAGCACTCTCATTATCACAAAGAAGAGGCACCTTGTCAAAATGAATACCATAATCCTTCAAGGTTTGCCTCATCCATAGCAATTGGGCACAACAACTTGCCGCGGAGATATACTCGGCCTCGGTGGTAGAGAGGGCGATGCAATTTTGCTTCTTAGAAGACCAACATACCAAGGAGCGGCCAAGGAATTGACAACCCCCGGATGTGGACTTCCTATCCGTCTTCTCTCCCGCATAATCCGCATCCGAGTATCCAATGAGCTGAAAGCTTGAACCCTTGGGGTACCAAAGACCGAAGTTTGGGGTATAAACTAGATATCGAAAGATCCTTTTTACAGCTTCCAAATGACTTTGCCTTGGGGAGGCTTGAAACCTTGCACATTTACCTACGCTATACATGATATCGGGTCTAGATGCACAAAGGTAGAGCAATGAGCCAATCATGGAGCGGTATACCTTTTGATCTACCTCTTTACCGTCGGGGTCGGGTTTCAAGTTGGTGGTTGTGGACATAGGGGTCTTCATAGGTTTGGCATCATTCATATTAAACCTCTTGAGCATGTCTTGAGTGTATTGGCTTGTTTGATAAAAGTCCCTTCATAATATTGATTGACCTCAAAGCCAAGAAAGAACTCCAACTCTCCCATCATAGACATCTCAAACCTATCGGTCATAAGCTTGCAAAACTCCTCATTGAACAAGGTGTTAGTAGACCCAAAAATGATGTCATCCACATAGAGTTGGCATATGAACAAGTCACCTCCACCCGTCTTGGTAAAGAGAGTGGGATCGATTAAACCAACATTAAACCCGCGATCTACTAGAAACTCTTTAAGGTGCTCATACCACGCACGTGGAGCTTGTTTAAGTCCATAGAGCGCCTTATCAAGTTTATAGACATGATCGGGGTGGTTGGGATCCTCGAAACCCGGAGGTTGCTTGACATATACTAACTCATTAATGGGACCATTAAGGAAAGAACTTTTGACATCCATTTGTTGTAACTTGAAGTTATGATGATGCATAAGCAAGTAAGATACGAATGGATTCAAGGCGAGCTACGGGGGCAAAAGTTTCACCGAAATCGATACCTTCGACTTGAGAAAAACCTTGGGCCACCAATCTTGCCTTGTTGCGAATGACAATGCCATCTTTGTCTTGCTTGTTCTTGAACACCCATTTGGTGCCAATGACATTTTTGCAATCCTTGGGTCTTGGCACTAATTTCCACACTTTGTTGCGCTCGAAGTTATTGAGTTCATCATGCATGGCTTCAAGCCAATCTTGATATTCGAGAGCTTCATATACCTTCTTGGGTTCAATGAAGGAGACAAACGCATGAGCCTTGCTAAAATCCGCCAATTGCCTTCTAGTGACCACTCTTCCACGAACTTGTCCAAGAATCATGTCCTCCGTATGACCCGCTCGTTCAAGATTCTCTAGCCTTCTCTTTGCTCTACGAGCTAGTATCTCCTCCAAAGATTCCTTGGATATTGATTGAGAATCACCTTCTTCATCGGAGACATGTCCATCTTCATTTCGTACTTGATCAAAGTTGGGTGATGAATCACCACTAGGTTGAGCATTCTCAACAATAATAGAATCTTGATCATGATTAGATGTTGCTTGGCCTTGTTCATTAGCTTGGCCTTGATAGTTAGCTTGAGGGCTTGGTGCATCTTGTTGGATAGCTTGATCATCAATGGGTGTAGTCAATGGCTCCACTTGAGTGGGGCATAGTCCTTCTCCCTCCGTCATCCGGTAACCCTCAAGGGAATTATTTCACCAATCCCCATTCTTCTTATGACGATGGGAGGAATTGCATCTCCTACAACACCATGATCTATACGCCCCCCTTGGGAGCCGTTGTCCTCATCAAACACTACGTCTATAGCTTCTTCAACTTGCCCGGTGGACTTGTTGTAGACTCTATAGGCATGAGCATTCGTGGCATAGCCAACAAAGATACCCTCATAAGATCTAGTCTCAAATTTTGACAACCGTTTTCCTTTCTTGCGAATGAAGCACTTGCAACCGAAGAACTTGAAATAAGATACATCCGGTTTCTTGCCCGTGAGAATCTCATAGGGAGTCTCGTTCAAGATCTTGCGAAGATAGAGCCGATTGGTAGCATGACAAGCGGTGGAGACGGCTTCGGCCCAAAAGTTATAAGGAGAAGAAAACTCCGCAATCATAGTCCTAGCCGCATCCATCAAAGTCCGGTTCTTTCTCTCCGCAACACCATTTTGTTGAGGGGTATAGGGAGTGGAATATTGATGAGCAATGCCTTCTTCACTAAGAAAACCCTCAACGGTGTAGTTCTTGAACTCCGAGCCATTATCACTCCGAATGGCCAAGATGGTAGCATTGTGTTGGCGCTCCACTAGAGTGATGAACTCGATGACCCTATTTTGAGTCTCACTTTTCCTCTTGAAGAAATACACCCAACAATATCTTGAATAATCATCCACAATCACCAAGCAATACTTCTTTCCTCCGAGGCTATCATAAGATAGTGGACCAAAGAGATCTAAGTGAATGAGCTCGAGAATTCTTGTGGTGGAGATAGTTGTCTTGGTTGGGTGTTGTTCTCCATGTTGCTTCCCAAAGGTACAAGAGCTACACACACGATCTTTAGCAAACTTAGCTTTGGTTAGTCCTAGAACGTGATTGCCACTTTGGAGGTCATGTAACATTCTCGTATTGGTGTGGGCTAGTCGGCGATGCCAAAGCCATCCCACATCAACTTTAGCCATTAGGCATGTCGCGGCACACGTGTCTTCTTTAGAGAAGTCCACTACATACATGCCGTTCTCGACAAACCCAACAAAGGCTACTTTAAGAGAAGTCTCCCAAGTGACAATCACACTCTCTTTATTAAAGAACGAGGTAAAACCACAATTTGCAAGTTGAAGAACAGACATCAAGTTATAGCCAAGGGACTCAACAAGGAGAACATTCTCAATTGATAAATCATTTG